>CAUYRH010005100.1:0-15885 GCA_963574655.1 Perodicticus potto
GCCGTGGCATCACACAGCTCACAGCAACCTCCAACTCTTGGGCTTAGGCGATTCTGTTGCCTCAGCCTCCCGAGTAGCTCGGACTATAGGTGCCCACCACAACACTCTTCTATTTTTCTGTTTTGCAATTCGGCCGAGGCTGGGTTTGAACCCTCCACCTTCAGTATATGGGACGGGAGCCCTACTCGATGAGCCACAGGTGCTACCCAGTATCTCTTTTTTTAAAATGGGTATATTTTCAGGCATATGCATTGATCCATCTTTTCAAAGTGATCATTTTTATATTTCATCCAAATGACATTGGGAAGTAAACTGATCATTCAACTTTGTTCTCACAATATTTTAATACAGGTTATGAAAGGATTTAAAATTTAATTTGCGTTACAGATTATTTGCTTATTTTCGAGACAGTCTCACTCTGTCACCTTGGGTAGAGTGCTATGGCCATCATAGCTCACAGCAACTTCAATCTCTTAAACTCAGGTGATCTTGCCTCAGCCTCCCAATTAGCTAGGACTACAGGCACCCACCACAGCACTTGGCTAGCTTTTCTATTTTTAGTAGAGATGGGGTCTCACTCTTGCTCAGGCTGGTCTCAAACTCCTGAGCTCAAGTAATCTGTCCCCCTTGGCCTCCCAGAGTGTTAGAATTACAGATGTGAGTCACTGCACCCAGCCTTGTTGCAGATATTTATTATGTTTATTAAAGATGTTTGTTGGCACTTAATACATTCTTGGTATGTCTGGAAATTCAGAGTATTAAAATGTGTTATTACCCTTGGTGAACTTCTGCTTCCTAAAATATTAAGTATGCAATCCATATGAATACAAATACTATTGATTCAAGATGATTCTTTCATCAGAATGCCAAGTGAAAATTAAATTAATACGGTTTAAACTGTGAAAGTGCTAAGCAGGGTGCACTTTAGGAGTGTTTTGCATAGCTGGGCAGCTGTTGAGGATGGAAGGGTTGCAAGGGTGTAATTAACCAGCAGAAAGCTGTAGGCCTTCTGAGTGACTCTTCCTTTCTGCCTGATCAGTGCAGGTCTTACACTTGTCAGTCACGTTGTTCATGGCGTGGGGATTGTGTACTGCTTGCAGGAGAGACAACACAGTGGGCCTTACAGCCAATATGATTTTGAGGTGAGGTTTAGGGGTTGAGCATAAGGTACAAAGGCTAAAAGAGAAAAAGGGAGATAAAAAGGGGTACTTGAGCACTACAAACCAAGTTTGTTTATAAGTTCAGGTGATTCTCATACTGGAATTATGGTTATAATTATTTTTGGTTTTCTGGTGCTTAATTGTTGCAAGAGTGTATATGTCATTTTTTAAAAACACTTGGGCAAGTTTTCTTTATGGTATAGATACCACCAAATTATTGTACCACCATTTACTATGTAGAATTGACCATGAAAATGGCCAGAATCAGTGGATTTGACGTCTATGGATAAAGCTTAAAATTGTTCCCTAGTAACAAGTTTGTCTGCATTCTTCATGATTTTGGTAAAGACAATTTAAATTAGTCCAGTTTCTCTCAATACAAAATCACAATAATGTTTAAGGTATCTATTTCTCTTGATAACAAGAATGAAAGCTGTCCATCAGTTTTCTAGTTTGCCTTTCATACCATGGAGTTCCTTGGAAACCTGTTTTATGAGTTCTAAATTGTGCATATTCCTGTCTTCCAGGATTTCGTTCTGATCAAGCAGACAGTTCAGGACACAGAGTCCAAGGATGAATGTTCACCATGGCAGTGACAGTGACAGGTTATTGCGGCAGGAGGCCAGCTGTCTAGTGGATGATACTTCAGCTGCAGCCCAAGAAAAGGAAACAAATGGCCTGGCTTCATCTGGTCTTCATAATCTTACTTATCCCCTAAGTCCCAGGAATGAAGGTACAATGATTACCTCTTGACTTAATTTAGGGGTCTTTCTGACACTTCAGCATCTACTCTGCCCAGAAGGCATGGATGTTCTTTTTTTTTTTTTTTTTTTTCTGAGACAGAGTCTTACTACATCACACTTGGTAAAGTGCTGTGGCATCATAGCTCACAGCAACCTCAAACTCTTGGGCTTAAGCGATTCTCTTTCCTCAGCCTCCTAGTAGCTGCAGTAGCTGGGACTACAGGTGCCCGCCACACTGGCTGGCTATTTTTTTGTTGTTGTTGTTATTGTCACTGTTGTTTAGCGGGCCCTGGCCAGGTTCCAACTCACCAGCCCTAGTACATGTGGCCGGCACCCTAACCACTGAGCTATGGGCACCAAGCCAGCATGAATGTTCTTTTTTTTTTGGCAGGTTTTGGCCGGGGCTGGGTTTGAACCTGCCACCTCCGACATATGGGGCCGGCGCCCTACTCCTTTGAGCCACAGGCGCCTCCCCCAGCATGAATGTTCTTAATCTAAATAAGTCTCACAATGTGGGGCACAGTGGCTCATGCCTCTAATCTCAGCAGTTGGGGAGGCCAAGGCAGGAAGATTATTTGAACCCAGCAGTTCAAGACTGAAGTGAGCTATAAATACACCACTGTACTCTAGCTTGGGCAACACAGAGCTAGATCTTGTCTCTTAAAATATATATATAATAATCAATCAATTGGTTTAGTCTGCATATTACAGTTACATAAAGTTGACTTTCAGTAAATCTCCACTTATTTAGTCAGTCTAGCACATCTAACTTGGTGGTACTGGTATAAGAAAAACACCCACAGGTTTGAAGTCAGAAGACATATTCAAAATCTAGCTTAGCTACTTACTAGCTGTAACCATGGATAAAATTCTTAATCTTTCTGAGCCCTGCTTTCTTAATCTTGAAAACAAGGATATTCTTCCTACCTAGCAAGGCTGGTAGATTAATGAGTTAATTGATAGGAAAGCTCCTTATAAACCGTTAGGTTCTTTCTAACCTTTAATAAAAACCACAGCAATAATAGCAACTACCATTTATTGAGCATGCACTGTACTAGTGAACTTCATGAACTTCATATACATTCTTTAGATTAGGGATGGCAAACTGTGGTCAAATCTGACTACCTGTTTTTGTAAATAAAATTTTATTAAAACACAGCCATCATGTCCATTTACTTATATATTGTCCGTGGCTGCTTTCTTGATATAAGTGGCAGAGGCCGTGACCCACAAAACCTAAAATACTTATTTTCTGGCTTATGGAAAGTTTGTTGATCCCTACTCTAGATTTATCCTCACAGCTACTATCCTTGTTTTGCAGATGAGGAAACTGAAACTTAAAAAGCTTAGATCCTCAGTGGTTAGGGTGCTGGCCACATGTACCAGGGCTGGTGGGTTTGAACCCTGCCCGGGCCTGTTAAACAACAACAGTGACGACAACAAAAAAATCGCCAGGCATCTTGATGGCCGCCTATAGTCCCAACTACTTGGGAGGCTGGGGCAAGAGAATTGCTTAAGCCCAAGAGTTTGAGGTTGCTGTGAGCTGTGACACCACAGTACTCTACTGAGGACGATACAGTGAGGCTCTATCTCAAAAAAAGAGAAAGAAAGAAAGCTTAGATAACTTGCCCAGGTTCACACTGCTGGGAAGTAGTAGATTGGGATTTAAGTCTATGTCTTTCTGACCAGGCTGTATTTTATTTTTATATTATATAGATAAATATTTATATAAAAATATTTATATAAAATTTATATTTTATAAAAATATATAAAATATATATTATATAATAGGATATATATAATATATACTATATTATATAATATTATATATAATATTTTATATATATAAACTCTTCCCTAGATTACCATCCCTCTCTCAACTGACAGAAAAGAATATGGCTGCCATACTAGAGTGCATCATTAGGGAGAACTAGTGCAATGAGTCTCTTTTCCTGCTTACCCAATTAAGGAGGGCTTCTTTGGGTTTGGGAATCAGCCCAGTTTAATTGCTTCATTGTTGGGAAATGAAGCATTCTGAAGAACTAATTTAATACTTCAGGTACCTGTTTTACATCAAGTGAGAAAGGCTATCCTGGTAATTGAAGTGCTTCTTGCTACAAGCTTGCCTGTGAATTGCATGGAAGCTTAGCTTTTGGTGTGGGTGTGCAAACATGAGACCACATTGGAAATTTATCAAAAGCTGTAGGATGTACATTCTAAATAGATTTTTGGTTTAGATTCTTGTTTCCTTTTATCTGTAAGCAAATGGGGGAAAAAATTAAGTGTCTTCTAGCCAACAATTTGTTTGTTTGTATGAGTGCAAGAAGTCAAACTATATTTCCAGAGGTCATTGACAGAAATTATGTTCATGAATAATTGTATACAAATTTAAAAAACGGGTGGGAGTGAGACCTGTTGTATCTAAAATATTTTATTTTTTTCAAGAAAGGGCTTGAAGAATAGGTAGGAAAAGATTAACAAAGCTTGCCAAATCTGGATGATGGGACATACTTATTAACTCTGTGCTTCTGTATGTTTAAAATGTTTTATTTAAAACTTTATTTTAGGCTCAGCGCCTGTGGCTCAATGGGCTAAAGCGCCAGCCACGTACACCTGAGCTGGCGGGTTCGAATCCAGCCCAGGCCTGTCAAACAACAATGGTGGCTGCAACCCAAAAAAATGGCCAGGCGTTGTGGTGGACGCCTGTAGTCCCAGCTACTTGGGAGGCAGAGGCAGGAGACTCGCTTGAGCCCAGGAATTGTAGGTTGCTGTGAGCTGTGATGTCACAGCACTCTATCCAGGGTGACAGCTTGAGTCTCTGTCTCAAAAAAAAAAAACTTTATTTTAGGCTTGGTGCCTATGTCTTAGTGGGCTAGGGCAGCAGCCACATACACCTGAGCTGGCAGGTTCAAATCCAGCCCAGGCCCACTAAACAACAATGACGGCTGCAACCAAAAAAAAAAAATGGCCAGGTGTTGTGGCAGGCGCCTGTAGTCCCAGCTACTTGGGAGGCAGAGGCAGGAGACTCACTTGAGCCCAGGAATTGGAGGTTGCTGTGAGCTGTGAAGTCACGGCACTCTATCCAGGGTGACAGCTTGAGGCTCTGTCTCAAAAAGACAAACAAAGGGCGCCTATGGCTCAACGGGCTAAGGCGCCAGCCACATACACCTGAGCTGGCGGGTTCGAATCCAGCCCGGGCCCGCCAAACAACAATGACAGCTGCAACCAAAAAATGGCCTGGTGTTGTGGTGGGCGCCTGTAGTCCCAGCTACTTGGGAGGCGGAGGCAGGAGACTCGCTTGACCCCAGGAATTGGAGGTTGCTATGAGCTGTGGTGGCACAGCACTCTATCCAGGGTGACAGCTTGAGGCTCTGTCTCAAAAAAAAAAAAAAAAAAAAAAAAAAACTTTATTTTACGTTAAAATAGACCAGCTTTTTTTTTTTTTTTTTTGAGAACTCTCTAGTAATCTTTTTGTAAATATTTACTAATGTTTGTCTTCCTGTGTATATCCAGAGTTCATACATTTAGTTTTAAGCCTAATTGGTGTTGTGTAGTATGGTATACTTTTTTTCTTTTTTTTTAAGACAGAGTCTCAGTTTGTCACGTTGGGTAGAATGCTGTGGCATCATAACTCACAGCAACCTTAAACTCTTGGGCTCAAGCAATCCTCTTGCCTCAGCCTCCTGAGTAGCTGGAATAATAGGTGCCCGTCACAACACCCAGCTATTTTTGGAGATGTGTTCTGCCTCTTGCTTAGCCTGGGCTTGAACTCCTGAGCATAAGCAATCCACCTGCCTCAGCCTCCCAAAGTGCTGGGATTGCCAGTGTGAGGCACTGTGCCCAGCTCCCACAAATATGTCAAAAACTGCTCAGGGAGATGCAATATGAGTCTCTTGTTTCTTTTCTTTCTTTCTTTTTTTTTTTTTGAGACAATCTCAAGCTGTCACCCTGGGTAGGGTGCCATGGTGTCACAGCTCACAGCAGCCTCAAACTCTTGGGCGTAAGTGATTCTCTTGCCTTACCCTCCCAAGTAGCTGGGACCACAGGCGCCCGCCACAACACCCAGTTAGTCTTTGGTTGCAGTTTCATTGTTTTTTAGCTGCCGTGGGCTGGGTTTGAACCCGCCACCTTCAGTGCATGTTTCTGGTGCCATAACCACTGTGCCACGGGCATCGAATCTCTTGTTTTTGTTGTGCTTGTTTTTTTTTTTTCCTAATATTCTCTAGGGAAGAGTTTTTGCCTGTGAACCTCTAAAAGCTTATTTTTTTGTTTGTTTTAAAGAAGACAGAGTTATTCTGCTCTCAAGTTATTTTGGTTTCTTTGTATATTCTTTTAGACCTTTCACTTGACCATAGCTCTCAGCCAGCAAATCTTCAGTTCTCGCACATAATGCCACTTCTTGAAGACATCAAAGGCTCTTGCTTCCAAAGTGGGAATAAACGGAACCATGAACCCTTTCTTACTCCAGAAAGATTTGGAAACAGCAGTATAGGCTTTGGCAGTAACCCTCATTCCCAAGGGCCAGAGAAAGTGACACTTCTTGTAGATGGCACACGTTTTGTTGTGAATCCACAGATTTTCACTGCTCATCCAGATACCATGTTGGGAAGGTAAGCGATGATAATTTTCTACAAAATTTACTGTGTTCTCTAAAAAATAGAAATACTTGCTGTTTATTTTGCATTAGATATGGAATAAAAAGTATTACATTGCCTGTTTTTCCACCTTCACAGTTTTGTGAAAAAGGGAGAGCCACTTGGTATGTGTTGGTGAAGAGTAATAGTATACTATTTCTTGTATGAAGCCAGTATAGTGAAATGAGCCTTCACAAAAGAATAAAATCTAGTTGAACTATTAACGCTTACTGAATCTAATTCTATATTCCTCTTATAAACTCACTCAAAAGTAATGTTTTGGGCTGGGCATAGTAGTTTGCACCTGTAATCCCAAGATCTTGAGAGGTCTAGGCAGGAAGATCACTTGAGGCCAGGAGTTCATGACAATATAGCCTGGGCAACATAGTGAGACCCTGTCTTGGTTTTTAAAAAAAAAAATATGTATATATCCAGTGTGGAAGTGTGTGCCTGTGTAGTGTCACCTACTCGGGAGACTGAGACAGGATATGTTGAGCCCAGGAGTTGGAAGCTGCAATGAGCTATGATTGTGCCATTGCATTCTAGCCTGGGTGACAGTGCTAGATCTTGCCTCAAAAAACAAACAACTTTTCTGAGTTCCATAGGGTCAGAGATGTTGAGGGGTGGTAAAAGTGAGACCTAAGTTGTGTTCTTTTTTTTTTAATAGAAAATAGACTTACGCTGGGCACGGTGGCTCATGCCTGTAATTCTAGCACTCTAGGAGGACAAGGCAGGTAGATTGCTTGAGCTCACAGGTTCAAGACCAGCCTGAGCCAGAGCAAGACCTCATCTCTAAAAATAGCCAGGTGTGTGTGGCTCAGTGGGGAGGGCGCCGGCCCTATATGCTGGAGGTGGCGGGTTCAAACCCAGCCCCAGCCAAAAACTGCTAAAAATAAAATTGGTTAACCTTTTTAAAAAAAAAAAAAAAAAGCCAGGTGTTGTGGTGAGCGCCTGTAATCCCAACTACTTTAGGAGGCTGAGGCAAGAGAATCGCTTGAGTCCAAGAGTTGGAGGTTGCTGTGAGCTATGATGCCAAGGCACTTAACTCTACCAAGGGCGACAAAGTGAGACTTTGTCTCAAAAATAAATAAATAAAATAAATAGAAAATAGAGTTCCACATGACACAAGAACAAAGCCATTTTACTGAAAACATTTTGCCTGCCTTCTGTTGCCACTTTTATCTTTGGCAATAGATGCTATGCTGTTATTTTCTGAATCCTCCAGTATTAAAGTTTCTTGAAATGGAATCTTTATATGTAGCTGTTTTGTTGTTTCATGATTGCTCTCCTTGATCTTCATAGTCCATTCTTTGTGCCACTTCATTCAGACTTATACTGCTCTCAGATTTTTATTTTTTATTTTTTTGAGACGGAGCCTCAAGCTGTCACCCTGGATAGAGTGCTGTGACATCACAGCTCACAGCAACCTCCAATTCCTGGGCTCAAGCGAGTCTCTTGCCTCCGCCTCCCAAGTAGCTGGGACTACAGGCGCCTGCCACAACACCTGGCCATTTTTTGGTTGCAGCCCTTGTTGTTTGGCAGGCCAGACTGGATTCGAACCCGCCAGCTCAGGTGTACATAGCTGGCGCCTTAGCCTGTTGAGCCACAGGCACTGAACCAACTCTCAGATTTTTAGAGTTAGAATCTAGGAAATGAAAATAGCCTGCTTGTCTAGGATGTAGCCTTGGAGCCTGGCCTGGTAGTTAAGAGATTGTCTTTCTGGCCAAACATAGACTTATCCTGAGGAAGTCCAACTTGGGATATGAGTAAAATTAATAATAATGATAGTTTGTAGGTTTGACTTTTCATCTACTTTTATTTTTTTAAAGATCTAACCTCAGGACTTTGAACAAATTTGAACTAAACTATAAATCAGAATGGATCATACTAATTTGCTGATTTCTAGCTAAGTAGAATCCTGCTATTAAAATAATGTATACCACATATGTTTACTTATTTTTTATTTTATTTTATTTTTTGAGTCAGGGTTTCACTCTGTTCCCCTGGGTAGAGTGCTGTGATGTCATAGCCCACAGCAGCCTCCAACTCTTGGGCTCAAGTGATCCTCTTGTGTCACCTTCCTGGGACTTTAGGTGCCTGCCACAACACCCAGCTAGTTTTTAGTAGATGCAGGGTCTCTCTCTGGCTCAGGCTGGTCTCGAACTTCTGAGTTCAGGCAGTCCACCTTCCTTGGCCTCCCAGAGTGCTAGGGTTATAGGCGATGTGAGCTACTGTACCCAGCTACCACATACATTTAAACATAAGACTCACAATGAAGCATTTTTAACTGCAACTGAACTTGTCTATTTCTCAGACATCTGAAGTAAGATGAAAGCAGAACATTAATACAAAAGCAGACTGTATAACCAAATCGTATGTACTCCCATAATAATCTGAAATTTAAATAAAAAAAGAAAGTAGAACATTAAAGCATTTTCTAAATTGGTCTTTTATTTTATTAGACTTCCTGTTCTTAGTTTTTGTATCTCCTCCATTGCTCCTCCCCCCAAAAAATGTTTCTCAGTCAAGACTGGATCTTTTAGACATGTTGCCTCTGAAAGTAGTGATTAAGAAAGGCAAGTGTTTTTTGAGTAACAGATTCTTAGGTGCTATTGGTTGTTTGAATCCAGGAATGGGTTGTCCCATGAAGAGAAGAATCTGGTTCTTTATCTAGGAAGTTCATTTCAGCCGAGCAGAACAAGATCACAAATTGTGTGAGTTACTTAGGTTTGTTATGTCTTGTGGCTACTTGTCCTGTGTTTACGTACAATAGTTGTAAGCCTAGCCAATGAGTTTACAGATGTGGGCCACTAGTCACAAGAGGGACAGGCTGAGAGAATGAGAATGGATTAATGCAAATCTATGCCACAACTAAATAAACAACTCTGAGCTTTACTACTTAGTTGCCCTCGGTAGAGTGCCGTGGTGTTACAGCTTACAGTAACCTCAAACTCTTGGGCTCAAGCGATTCTCTTGCCTCAGCCTCCCAAGTGGCTGGGACTGCAGGTGCCCACCACAATGCCCGGCTATTTTTTGGTTGTAGTTGTCACTGTTGTTTGGCAGGCCCAGGCTGGATTCGAACCCGCCAGCTCCGGTGTATGTGGCTGGCGCCCTAGCCACTGAGCTATGGGCGCGGAGCCTGAGCTTCATTTCTTACTGATGTTAGAGGGGATTATATTTACAACTTGTTTGCTATTTTGATTCACAGCTCTCTCAGATTTCAACCAGAGCATTCTAGGAAAAATGTCCGCATTCTTTGGAGGCTACTTTTATCAGGATGGATTTCTTATGCAGGGTGCAATGATTTGGAAAGCTTGTGATATTGCATCATTTTTAGGCCTTCAAAAAGCAGCCAGTTCATATGGAGCATAACAGTTGTCAATAGCAGCTCTGCCTAGTAGATTAAGGAAATGGCTATGAGTCCTCATTGGGAAATCAAATCAGGCTAGCTGAAGAGAGCGACTGCCTTCCTGTCCATTGTGCTGTCTTCCCATTCTCCAACTCATGCACAAAAGTACAACAGCAGTAGAAGTCATGAGTTCACTGCACTGGAGGGGATCTGGCAGAAGGAAGGAAGGAAGGAAGGATGGAGAGAAGTGAATAAGAAAAGCAAGACCTGGCTGGGTGTGTGGATCATACCTATAATCCTAGCACTTTGGGAGGCCAAGGTGTGAGAATCACTTGAGCTAAGACATTTGAGAACTGAGCCATAGCAAGACCCTGTCTCTGTTAAAAACAGAAAAATGAGCTGGGTGTCCTGACAGGCACCTGTAGTCCTAGCTACTCAGGATGGTGAGGCAGGAGGATTGCTTGAACCCAGGAGTTTGAGGTTGCTTTGAGCTATGTCACAATGGTACTCTAGCCTCGGGTAACAGAGTGAGACTCTGGTCTTAAAAAGAAAAAAATGTATGTCATCCCCTCATGACTTCTGAGTTCATGCCAAGAGCAGACCTTACCTCTCTGAAATGTGTCAAATTGCAAGTAAGCCTAATACTTACTTTTCTACTTGATCTGTCAGTCCCATTGTCAGAGTTACTCCTAGAATTGAATAAGGCCATTTTTTTCAAGAGTTCCACTATTAAAACGTACCGGAAAAGGGAAAGTATTAACTTAGCCTACTAACACAGATTCATCTGTCATATTAGATGCTGAAAAACAAAACTCAGAAATATCAAGGAATAGCATACTCAATAGGTAACTGTTGAGGAGGAGGGGAAAGGAATAAATAGTAAAGATCAGGAGCAGAGGTGTTGTCTTCTAAGCTGTTATGTTGTCCAGTGACCACCTCTGTAGTTGGTATTTTACTGGATTTTCTGCCAAAGAAACTCACTGCAGATGAACCTGTAGACTTGATGCTTCATTCCTCCTTACGCACAAATGTTTAAAGCAATTACTATCGTCTTTTCCAGACTGAAGGGAGTTCTTAGGACTTGAGTTGTCTTATGGGCATTGGGTCCCTGTGCTGTTTTGGGCTTTTTTTTTTTTCCTTCTTTCTTTCTTTTTTTATTTTTTTAAAGACAGAGTCTCGTGGCTCAGTGCCTGTAGCTCAGTGGCTAGGGCACCAGGCACATACAATGGAGCTGGCAGGTTCAAACCTAGCCCTGGCCTGCCAAACAACAATGACAATTACAACAAAATAAAAATAGCTTGGCATTGTGGCAGGCACCTGTAGTCCCAGCTACTTGGGAGGCTGAGGCAAGAGAATCAGTTGAACCCAAGAGTTTGGCTCAGCGCCTGTGGCTTAACGGGCTAAGGCGCCAGCCACATACACCTGAGCTGGCGGGTTCGAATCCAGCCTGGGCTGCCAAACAACAATGGTGGCTGCAACCAAAAAATGGCCGGGCGTTGTGGCGGGCGCCTGTAGTCCCAGCTACTTGGGAGGCGGAGGCAAGAGGCTCGCTTGAGCCCAGGAATTGGAGGTTGCTGTGAGCTGTGATGCCACAGCACTCTATCCAGGGTGACAGCTTGAGGCTCTGTCTCAAAAAAAAAAAAAACCCCAAGAGTTTGAGGTTGCTGTGAGCTGCAGTGCCACAGCAGTCTTCTGAGGGCAACGTAGTAAGACTCTGTCTCAAAAAAAAAAAAAAAAAAAAGGTCTCTCTTTGTCACCCTCGGTAGAGTGCCATGGCATCATAGTTTACAGCAACCTCAAACTCCTAGGCTCAAGCAATTCTCTTGCCTCAGCCTCCTAAGTAGCTGGACCACAGGTACCTGCCACAGTGCCTGGCTATTTTTAGAGATGAGGTCTCGCTCTGGTTCAGGCTGGTCTTGAACCTGAGCTCAGGCAATCCACCCATCTCGGCCTCCCAGAGTGCTAGAATTACAGGCGTAAGCCACTGGCGCCTGGCCCTCTTTTTTTTTTTTTTTTAAAGTTTTTATTAATCCTCTTGTGAAAAATCCACCCAATAGCTATTGATAACATCATTGTAAAGTCTTTATTCCTTCCCTTTTGGCCATCACCAACATTGGCCTCTCTGTTCCCTGACTTTCTATATTCTGTTCAGAGTCTCAGTGTTTCCCCAAGATAGAGTACAGTGGCATTAGCCTAGCTCACAGCAACCTCATCTTACTGTGTTCAAGCGATCCTCCTGTGTCAGCTTCCCAAGGAGCTGGGCCTACAGGTGTACACTATAACACTTGATTCATTTTTTTAATTTTTAGTAGAGATGGGGTCTACTCTTTCTCAGGCTGGCTTGAACTCTTGAACTCAAGCAATCCTCTCATCTCGGCCTCCAGGGTGCTAGGATTACAGGCGTGAGCCACACCGCTGGCCAAGTTTTGTGTTTTCACTATAAAAGAGTGAAATGGAATCTTCCAGAATGAGGTAAAGATGGGAGAAGTTGGGCGCGCCGGTGGCTCATGGGTAAGGCATTGGCCCCATACACCAAAGGTGGCGGGTTCAAACCCGGCCTGGCCAAACCACAAGAAAAAAATAGCTGGGCGTTGTGGCAGGCACCTGTAGTCCCAGCTGCTCAGGAGGCTGAGGCAAGAGAATCACCTAAGCCCAGGAGTTGGAGGTTGCTGTGAGCTGTGATGCCACAGCACTCACTATCCAGGGTGACAGCTTGAGGCTCTGTCTCAAATAAATAAATAAATAAATACATAATTAAATAATAAATAAAAAGAAAAGAAAAATGAGCGGCACCTGTGGCTCAAAGGAGGTGGCGGATTCAAACCCAGTCCCGACCAAAAACTGCAAAAAAAAAAAAAAAAATGAAGGGAGAAGTCTAGTTGGTGAAGAATCCTGCCTGGAGAATATAACATTCCTATCTGGGTGTCTTTCAGGATGTTTGGGCCAGGAAGAGAGTACAATTTCACACGGCCCAACGAGAAGGGAGAATATGAAATTGCTGAAGGAATCAGTGCAACTGTATTTCGTACAGTGCTGGTATGTAGAAAGAAGTCTTTTGTTTGTTCGTTTGTGTTTTTAATTGAGACAGAGTCTCACGTTGTTACCCTTTGTAGAGTGCTAGGGCGTCATAGCTCATAGCAACCTCAAACTCTTGGGCTCAAGCAATTCTCTTGCTTTAGCCTTGCTAGTAGCTGGGACTACTAGCCTGCCACAATGCTTGGCTTTTTTTTTTTTTAAACAGAGCCTCAAGCTGTCTCCCTGGATAGGGTGCTGTGGCATCATAGCTTACAGCAACCTCCAATTCCTGGGCTTAAGCGAGTCTCCTGCCTCTGCCTCCCAAGTAGCTGGGACTACAGGCGCCCACCACAACGCCCGGCCATTTTTTGGTTGCAGCCGTCATTGTTGTTTGGTGGGCCTGGGCTGGATTCGAACCTGCCAGCCCCAGAGCATGTGGCTAGCACTCTAATCACTGAGCTGTGGGTGCCCAGTCAGAAGCCTTTTTTTGTTAAATTATCTTCCCAGCAACATCCGTGATCAGTGGCCTTTAGAGTTCCATCAACTATGTTACTAACTTTAGGGTCTAAGATTTCCAGTTATTTCTTTGCCCTCTTTATTCCTGTAACTTTCAAGTTTGTCATGTTTGTGTGAACAAGTTCTAATTAAACTCGTCAGGATAGCCAGGAGTTGCTTTGCCATCTAATGAGTCATCCAAGTGGTGATAATTGAAGTAACCCATTGCTTTAAAAGAACCAAGAATGAATAGGAATGAAGAAGTAATTTTTCATTTTGTTCCTTGCCTATATTTCTTTTCCTAATCTGTTTACAGGATTACTACAAAACTGGTATCATTAATTGTCCTGATGGCATCTCTATCCCAGATCTTAGAGATACATGTGATTATCTCTGCATTAATTTTGACTTCAACACTATCCGATGTCAGGATCTGAGTAAGTACAGGAACAGCTAACATGTCCACTTGAGCTGCTACACTGAGTTTGCTCATCAATGACTGATATTTTTTATTATTAAAGATATTTCATTTTATTTATTTATTTTTTTAATTTTTTTTATTTTTAGAGACAGAGTCTCACTTTTTCGCCCTTGGTAGAGTGCCGTGGCATCACACCTCACAGCAACCTCGAGCTCTTGGGCTTAGGCAGTTCTCTTACCTCAGCCTCCCGAGTAGCTGGGACTACAGGTGCCCACCACAATGCCTGGCTAACTAAACAAGAGTTTCAAGTGTGGGTTGAAAATTATATCTGTAGGCGGAAAGGTGATACTAACTAATCCATTCCCTCTTGCCTCGTACCACTATGATGGAATAAATAAAGGAAAACAAGTATTAGTTCTAAATCTAGCTTTTAATCAGATTAAATCAGTAACCAAGCTCACTTACTGCTTCTCTAGGGACCTTGGCAACTCAACTCTTTTTTTTTTTTTTTAAAGATAGAGTCTTACTTTGTCACCTTCAGTTAAAAAGAAAAAAAGACCTTTGAACTTGTGGTTTCTATACTGAGTCTAGTACACATTTAGAGTAAGTCCTTTGGTGTCACCAAAATTCAGATTATTCCTGTACTATTTAACTCCAAGAAATCAGGTCCAGAGTATGGTTCCATCTCTTATAGAATTAACATTTATAATCTGATACTATATATCCAATAAAACCTCAGTTGATCAGAATGTTCAGGGATTATTAAACATGAGTAAATTGAAGAGTGATAGGATGGGAAATGGAGGAAACAGTATTTTTGTCACTTCTCTGGAACTTATCAATGATAATAGCCATTACCTTGTAAGTATTCTTTAGTAATATTTGCATTTGGACAGAAAGTGTGTTCACCTGCATTTTTCTCTCTCCAGGTGCTTTACTGCATGAACTGTCTAATGATGGTGCTCACAAGCAGTTTGACCACTACCTCGAAGAGCTGATCTTGCCCATTATGGTGGGCTGTGCCAAGAAAGGGGAGCGAGAGTGCCACATAGTTGTGCTGACAGATGAGGATTCCGTGGACTGGGATGAAGACCACCCCCCACCCATGGGGGAGGAGTATTCCCAAAGTAGGAGCTCTTTGCATGGTGTAGATATTTTCAACAAGAAACATGGTACCCAGAGTAGTAGCTAGATCCTAAACAACGTGAATATCTCTGTTGAGTTCATGATGAGCACATTCACCTGGATGATAAACCCCTAGTAATGCAAGTCTAACTTTCATGCTATAGAATATTGTGGATTTTGTTATACTGTTCATTCCTATCCCTGGTGTCTGGTACTATGTCAAATACTGAGACAGCACTTTTTTTTTTTTTCTTTTTTTTGAGACAAGAGTCTCAAGCTGTTGCCCTTGGTAGAATGCCGTGGTGTCATAGCTCACAGCAACCTCCAACTCAGGCTAAAGCAATCCTCTTGCCTCAGTTTTTCTATTTTTAGTAGAGGTGGGGTCTCACTTTTTTGCTCAGGCTGACCTCAAACTTGGGAGCTCAAGCAGTCCACCCGCATCAGCCTTCTAGAGTGCTAGGATTATAGGTGTGAGTCACTGAGGCAGCACATTAAATGGTGGTGTCCTTCTCTCTATTAATTTCATTTTTAAATCCTTTTGAATTGGTAATAATGCAAAATTCAAAAAGTAGAAGTGGATATAAATTTAAAAGTCTTGTTCCTACTCCTACCCCATCTCCTCAATTTTCCTCTTCAGTTTTTTTATATCCTTCCAAGAATATTCAGTACAGGTATATAAAAATTTTTCCCTTTTTCGGCTTGGCACCTGTGGCTCAATGGGCTAAGGCACCAGCCACGTACACCTGAGCTGGCGGGTTCGAAACCAGCCTGGGCCCGCCAAACAACAATGACGGCTGCAACCAAATAATGGCCCGGCGTTGTGGCGGACGCCTGTAGTCCCAGCTACTTGGGAGGAAGAGGCAAGAGACTCGCTTGAGCCCAGGAATTTGGAGGTTGCTGTGAGCTGTGATGCCACAGTACTCTATCCAGGGTGACAGCTTGA
>CAUYRH010005101.1:0-34759 GCA_963574655.1 Perodicticus potto
GTGCCTGTAGTCCCAGCTACTTGGGAGGCAGAGGCAAGAGACTCGCTTGAACCCAGGAATTAGAGGTTGCTGTGAGCTGTGATGCCACAGCACTCTATCCAGGGTGACAGCTTGAGGCTCTGTCTCAAAAAAAAAAAAAAATTTTAATTTCTTAATACTTCTATACAGCTATATCTGTAATGTCAAGATTATTTTTAGGGAATAGAGTTGATAAGGGACTGAGGTAGACCAGATCACAAAGATACTCTGAATTTGGTAATTTTTAGACTGATGGTCCAGAATTGGCTTAAGGTTTGCTACCCAACTAGCATATAAGCAGTGAAACGAATATAAAAAAAAATAAAGATGTGGATGAGTAGACTACTCCTTGTTGCCTTCCTGATTCCTTAACAATGAAGCCCCCAGAATTCAGTGGCTTATCAGGTCAAGTAGAATGAGGAGTCAACCAAGACAAAAGAGCCCAGAATCTCAATTCCCTAATTTACATAGCAACTTCCTATGCCACACAGGAAACTGCACTGATGGGCCAGCTCTGTGGTCCAAGTCCTGGCCTCAGTCCACAATAGGGATTAAAGTACAGAAAAGCCTGGTATCATAAAAAATAAAATTGATTTAATGATTCAACTATTCAAGTCTTGATTTATGGTTTAAATGAGGAGAGTACTGTGTTACGCAAGACTATGGCTTCAGACATACGAAGGGTTCTGTTTAAAGACTTGGAGAAGAACTAAAGTTGAGTGTTCCAAGGGCAAGACCCACAGAGGCAAGCCTGGCTCAGAAGGAACCTAGAGGTCTGGTTCACACTGTGAGGCTAGAGCCATCTGGTGGGGAATTCTGAAAGCAACCCAGGGTGGTGAGAGTGAGTGGAAATCTGCTGGTGAAATCAACTCCCAGAAGTAGGAATTGGAAGGTACTCTATTTTTACATGTGGCAAAATTGAGATTCAACAAATTTAAGTGACTTGCCTAAGCTGAAGGAGAGAGATGATGTCATTATCAAATTGGTTACCCTCACAGATGATTTCAATCCAGTATGAACTTAAAAGGGAAAAAAATCCTAGTTATCTAAGAACGTAGACTCCACTTTGAAACTTCCATCTCTTGGCTCCCTCTGAACCTGGTGATCTACAAAGGCCCGATCATGACCTCTTAGTCGGACTTGATTCTCTTTCTGCTTGAGGTCTAAGAGCACATACCTGGGTTCCCAGCTATTCCTCCCATATGTCTGTTTGGTTAAAAAAAAAAAAAGGGAAGGGCAGTGCCTGTGGCTCAGTGGGTAGGGTGCCGGCCCCATATACTAAGGGTGGCAGATTCAAACCCAGCCCCAGCCAAACTGCAACAAAAAATAGCCAGGCTTTGTGGAGGGTGCCTATATTCCCAGCCACTCGGGAGGCTGAGGCAAGAGAATTGCCTAAATCCAGGAGCTGGAGGTTGCTGTGAGCTGAGATGCCATGGTCCTCTACCAAGGGCAATAAAGTGAGACTCTGTCTTTAAAAAAAAAAAAATTCCTCCTAGAGTTAGAATTGCATTCTAACCTCCTCTTTATCATTGTTGGCAATAATGAGATTTCAAATAAACTCCTCTTCAGTCAAAGATTAGATAAGACTTCCCTACCTCACTGCCCAAGAATTACAAATATATACCTTGTTCCAATGGGCCTGAAATTTGCAGAAAGGACCCATCATAGACAAGCTTGTGTACACAGGTGAGCCAAGACCTGTTCTTAATGTAAGCAGAGCCTATGAGCTATTATGCAGACAGAAGTAAACACCATCACTTATTTCAATAAAGACACTCTCTCTGAGGCCCAATCTCAAAAGTATATACAAGCAACTAAAAGTAAAACAGACAAAAAAGAAACTGAAACAAGCAGGATTCTTAGCTATAACCTGTGACATCCACTCAGACTCCTTGGCTGAAAAGGAATCTGTGAGTATGATAGTTTACATGATTGCTGTGAGGGCTAGAAAGCCAGTTACATGGGCAAGAACAACACCCAGATACATCATGGGGGTTTTCAGTGAACTACTTCAGCTCCCACTGCTCAGTCCCTAGGCCCCTTGAGACACGAAAGAGCTTTCCTCCAGGAACTAGCCATCTGTCCGCATGCTAGCCAGAAGACCAGTCCCACCGTGTGGTAGAAACTATTGTGTACTCATCAAAACCCACGTCTGGATCATACTCCCTGGCCCCCCCCCCTACTGCTAGGTGTGGTGTGCATCTGACTTCTGGCCAATAGAATGTAAGTGGAGGCTTGGCGCCTGTGGCTCAACGGGCTAGGGGGCCAGCCAAGTACACCTTAGCTGGCGGGTTCGAATCCAGCCCAGGCCCGCCAAACAACAATGACGGCTGCAACCAAAAAATGGCTGGGTGTTGTGGCGGGCACCTGTAGTCCCAGCTACTTGGGAGGTGGAGGCAAGAGACTCACTTGTGCCCAGGAATTGGAGGTTGCTGTGAGCTGTGATGCCACAGCTCTCTATCTAGGGTGACAGCTTGAGGCTCTGTCTCAAAAAAAAAAATAAGTGGAAAAAATATATACCATTAAGGAAAGTGCAACTCAAAACTACAATGAGATACAACCTCAAACCCACTTAGGTGATTATAATCTTTAAAAATGGAAAATAGGGCGGCACCTGTGGCTCAAAGGAGTAGGCGCTGGCCCCATATGCCGGAGGTGGCGGGTTCAAACCCAGCCCTGGCCAAAAAGCGCAAAAAAAAATAAAAAATAAAATAAAAATGGAAAATAACAAGACTTGGCAAGGATATAGAGAAATTGGGATAATCATGCATTACTGGTGGGACTGTGAAATGACAAAACCATTGTGGAAAATAGTTTGTCGCTTGCTCAGAAAGTTAAACATAGACTCGCCATACAACCCAGGAACTCCACTGCTAGGTATATATTTAAGAAATTGAAGACATATGTTCAAATAAAAACTTACACCCAAGGCGCCTTAGCCCGTTGAGCCACAGGCGCCAGCCACGTACACCTGAGCTGGCGGGTTCGAATCCAGCCTGGCCCACCAAACAACAATGATGGTTGCAACCAAAAAATGGCCGGGCGTGTGGTGGGCGCCTATAGTCCCAGCTACTTGGGAGGTGGAGGCAGGAGACTCACTTGAGTCCAGGAATTGGAGTTTGCTGTGAGCTGTGATGCCACAGCACTCTATCCAGGGTGACAGCTTGAGGCTCTGTCTCAAAAAAAAAAAAAAAAAACTTACACCCAAATGTGCACAGTAATATAACCATAATAGTCAAAAGGTGCAAACAACCCAAATATCCATCAACGGATAAATGAATAAGCAAAATGTAGTATATACCACGGATTATTATTCAGTCCATACCATAGTTTATTATTCAGGCACAAGAAAGCATGAAGTGTTCGGCTCAGCACCCATAGCACAGTGGTTATGGCGCCAGCTACATACAATGAGGGTGACATGTTCGAACCCGGCCCCAGCCAGCTAAACAACGATGACAACAACAAAAAATAGCCAGGTATTGTGGTGGGTGCCTGTAGTCTCGGCTACTTGGGAGGTTGAGGGAAGAGAATTGCTTAAGCCAGAGAGTTTGAGGTTGCCGTGAGCTGTGATTGCACAGCACTCTACCAAGGGTGACATAGTGAGACTCTGTCTCAAAAAAAAAAAAGAAAAAAGAAATAAAGTATGAAGTGCTGATACATGCTACTAGTGAACGAAACTTGAAAATAAATGAAAGAAGTCAGACACAAAAGGCCACATGTTGTATGATTCTATTATATGAAATGTCCAGGGTAGAGAAATCTACAGAGACGGAAAGGTGGTTGCCAGGGTGGCTTGTAGGAAGAGTATAAAGGAAGAGTGGCTGATTAAGAGGTATGAGATTTCTTTTTGGAGCATTGAAAATGTTCTGGAATCAGATAGTGATGACAGTTGCATAACCTGTGTATGTACTAAAAGCCACTGAATTGGTACACTTTTAAAAAGGCTAAAATAGTGAATTTATGTTATGTGAATTTTATCTCAATTTTTTAAGTGTGTGTGTACTGTGAGATTATGTTACTCAGACTATAACTGATCCATTTAACCCTTGGCTCCACCAGGTGTTTGAATGATGGCCAAAAAAACCTCTCTTGAGTTTTAGTTTTCTATGTTAAAAATGGGGATAATAATAATGGAGAGAATGTGCTAATCAGCCTATAGGAACTTTCTTGTCTTCTTGAAACTTAACCAGTAGGAATTTTGTAAATTATCAATCAGCCTCTTCTGGATTTGCCTAGCATGACTCAATCCCTTAAAGGCAAAACACCTGATAAAAAATGGCAAAATGAAGTGATTGAATTGAAATGTTGACAGCCTGCTCATTCACACACACACCTGAGAGGCTGCCTGACATAACACTCTAGTTCATCTTTAAAATGGTTTCAGCAGTGACTCAGGGAATGCTATTTGTTGCAAGGGAAGACAAGTGCAATGAGTTTCACTTTGCACAATGCATTCAACCCATATCTCTCAGGTTCCTTGTGCATATAAATCTTTCCAAGACCAAATCAAATCTCACCTCAGTTAAGCCTTTCCAATCACCCCAGCAGAAGATACCTTCCATATTCTGTTGAACTTCTCAGGGAGAAAAATAGAAAAGGAAAACAATGGAAAGAAAAGGCACTAATTCAGAAACCCCAGTCTCAATACTTCTGTGGCAGAGGAGATACCATGATCACAAACACCCCAGTCTGCTACCCTAACCTCTTACCTTTCATCACTTCTCCATTTTCCCCCACTCTCTGCACAATCATTCATTGACCTCATTAGAATCCCAAATCCACTGACACTTCCACTTACATTTGACCCAGCACATCCTCCTCATCCAGCTACAAATCCAGGGTCTAGCCATGTACTTGCTTGCTTACAAATACCTTCGATCCTTGTCCTTCTCCTTCCAAAGCAAAACCCTAACTTTGCACAAATCCACCTACCTCCTCTGTGCCCTCACCTGAAACATTGCTCAAGAAAAACACCCAGTTAGTCAGAATGGTAACAAGTCAAGTTAATAGTGAACAACTTCGAATTTACCCTCAACCATGACCAAAATTATTCCTGAATTTCTCTACCATCCCCTTTTCCATTCTCCATTATTATTTCATGCCTCTCTACCCTACTAAGCTCTGGCTTCCTCCATCCCCTTAGCCTCAGTTCATGGTCACTACTCACACTTCATGAGGAACACAGAGTCCATCGGGAACCAACCACCCCTTGTATTTCAACCACCAATCCTCCATTCACAGCCACGTTCTTCTTTTTCCTTCTATTATACTCCTGTCTTTCCCCTAATGAGAGTCATATTTCTCCACATCTGCTCTGAATTGAATCTTCCTTCCACTCACAGCCTCGCGCTACACCACAGTGTTAATGTGGCTATCTCAGAGTGCTTGTGGGTAACTACTCAAGTAACTATGAATTACTTACATAATTTTTTTTTATTTGAGTCAGATTCTCACTCTTTTGCTCTGGGTAGAGAGCCCAGGCATGATAGCTCACAGCAACCTCAAACTCTTGGGCTTGAGCAATCCCCTTGCCTCAGCTTCCCATGTAGCTGGGACTATAGGTGCCTGCCACAATACCCCACTAGTTTTCTATTTTTGTTAGAGACAGGTCTTGACCTTGCTCAAGCTGGTCTTAAACTCCTGAGCCAGCTGATCCATCCACCTCGGCCTCCAAAAGTGCTAGAATCACAGGCATAGCCACTGCACCCACCCTATATAATTTTCTTAACTGAGAACTTTTTGTCTATCAAGTCAACATTCAGCCATCATTTGATTTTGGAAGAGGAATAGAAAATAAATTCAGGCTGGGCCCAGTGGCTGACGCCTACAATCCCAACACTTTTGGAGGCTAAGCCAGGAGGATCACTTAAGGCTAAGGTTTAACACCAACCTGGGCAACATAGTAAGACTCCCATCTCTACAAAAAAAAAGTTTTTTTTAAATCAGCTGGTCACCTGTAGCTCAGCAGCTAGGGCACCAGCCACATACACTGGATCTACTGGGTTCGAATCCAGCCCGGGCCTGCTAAACAACAACGTTAACTACAACCAAAAAATAGCCAGGTGTCATGGCAGGCGCCTGTTGTCCCAGCTTACTTGGGAGACTGAGGCAAGAGAATTGCTTAAGCCCAAGAGTTTAGGGTTGCTGCAAGCTGTGATGCCATGGCACCCTACCCAGAGCGACAGCTTGAGACACTGTCTCAAAAAAAAAAAAAAAAAAAAAAATCAGCTGGTCAGGCAGGGACACCCACAGCTCAGTGGTTAGAGCTCCAGCCCCATGTAGCAGGGGTAGCAGGTTCAAACCCAGCCTGGGCCTGCTAAACTGAAATAAAATTAAAAAATAACCAGGTGTTATGATAGGCACCTTTAGTCCCAGCTACTTAGAAGGCTGAGGCAAGAGGATCACCTGAACCCAAGAGTTTGAGGTTGCTATGAGCTAAACACCTCGGCACTCAACCATGGGTGACCAAGTGAGACTCTGTCTCAAAAAAAAAAAAAAAAAAAAAAAAAAAACTGTTTAAATCAGCTACTCATAGTGGTGCAGGCTTACAGTCCCAGTACTTGGGAGGCTTAGGCAGGAAAGTTGCTTAAACCCAGAAGTTTAATAATGCCACTGCACTCCAGCCTGGGTGACAGAGTGAGACCTTGTCTCTAAAAAAAAAAAAAAAAGAAAGAAAGAAAGAAAGAAATGAAACTAATTTCTTTTCACTCAAGAAGCTGAGTGAGCCAAAATCTCGAACAGATCATATTAAGTGCCACAGAAAATAACTGTGTCGTGACTTGACAGGCCATATATCTCAAGCCTCTTCTATAGCCAATTTTATCATCACTAATTTTCTAATTTACCTAAATCATAAAAGCTGAGTCAGAGAGGTTACCTAATCACCGATCTCTAAAAGAGGAGCAAATGCAAAAGGTGTCACACAGCGTTGGAAAAGCTGGGTGTAGGAGGACGCGCCTCGGCAGAGCCACTCTCCTCCTTAGTGAATCACAAATTACAGGAGAAAGTGACAGGAAGTCGGCTAAATTCCAACTCCCGGTATCAGAGGGTTGTTCATCAGCCCTCGGGTAGCAGTTCTCCCTTCGGTGAAGGCTGTTTCCTCCAATTATGGCTCCCCGTGGGCCACCCAGCAAGACCTTTATTTTCTCCACAGTTATTAAGCAGTGATCCAGTGCTAACGAGAAGATCAGATCTGGAAGTATGCAAATTCACTCTCGATGCTTTCTCCTAATCCCTCAGTGGGCCCCCGGAAAAGCTCACTAATGAGGCGTCCTGGCCAACCAAAAGCCTAGGCCACCTAACAAGCTGGTGGCTCCTACTCTTAATGATGGCTTCCAAAATGGGGTATTTTTGTTTCAAATGCATAGGATCATTCAATACTCTAAAAGATATGACTTTTCAGCAACTTTCTTATAAAACTTTATCTAAATTAAACAATGTTAAAATTGAGCAACTACATTACAATAAAACTGGAGAAATTCATGGCCCATGGGGAATTCAAACCAGTTCAACTCAATACCTGGGAACCTTTCTGTCTATCTCCAGAGACTGATTCCCCATCTGTGTTTCTATGATCGAAACCTCATCCTGAGAAAGTTTCTTCACCCAACAACTCTGCAGTGTTAGAATGACCCCTGTGGAATTGCCAATCTGGTGGTTTTTTGTTTTTTGTTTTTTTTTTTTGAGACAGAGCCTCAAGCTGTCACCCTGGATAGAGTGCTGTGGCATCACAGCTCACAGCAACCTCCAATCAATTCCTGGGCTCAAGAGAGTCTCCTGCCTCCACCTCCCAAGTAGCTGGGACTACAGGCGCCCGCCACAACACCCGGCTGTTTTTTGGTTGCAGCCACCATTGTTGTTCGGCGGTCCTGGGCTGGATTCGAACCCACCAGCTCAGGTGTTCGTGGCTGGCACCTTAGCCCATTGAGCCACAGGTGCCGAGCCCAATCTGATGATTTTTGATCTATAAACACAACCATTTAATATGGTTCAACTTAGTACACAGATCTGGGGACTGGGAAGTCCAAGTTAGCTGACTTGGCTTCTGGTAAGGACTCTCTTTCTGGCTCAAACATATAAATAAAGCTCTGGCATCTTTCCCTGTTCTTTTTTTTCTTTTTGAGACAGTCTCAAGCTGTTGCCCTGGGTAGAATGCCGTGGCAACATAGCTCACAACAACCTCCAAAACTTGGGCTCCAGCAATCCTCTTGGCTCAGTTTTTCTATTTTTAGTAGAGATAGAGTCTCACTTTTTTAGAGATAGAGTCTCACTTTTTGCTCAGGCTGGTCTTGAACTTGTGAGCTCAAGCAATCCACCTGCCTCAGCCTCCTAGAGCACTAGGATTACTGACGTGAGCCACCCGCCCAACCTTTTCCTATTCTTATGAGGACACCAGCCCTATAGGACTGGCACCCCATTTTTATGAACTCATTTGATTTTTTTTTTTTTTTTTTTTTTTTTTTTATACAGATTCTCACTATGTCGAGCTTGGTAGAGTGCCGTGACGTCACAGTTCACAGCAATCTCAAACTCTTGGGCTCCAGTGATTCTCTTACCTCAGCCTCCCAAGTAGCTGGGACTACAGGCGCCCACCACAATGCCCAGCTATTTTTTGTTACAGTTGTCATTGTTATTTAGCTGGCCCAGGCTGGGTCCAAATCCTCCAGACTCAGTGTATGTAGCTGGCACCATAATCACTGTGCTATGGGCAGTGAGCCACCTCATTCAATTTTTAATACCTTCCCATAGGTGCTTGCTCCAGATACAATCTCCTTGCAAGACAGAGCTTCAACGTATGAATTTGGGAGCATGAAATTTAGTCCACAGCAGACTTTCTACTCTAGAGGCAGGAAATGTTTCCAGATTCGGGTCTAGTTTTACATTCTGGGAATGGTCTCCTAACTCATTATTCTCCACAGCTCTAGGCCTTTGGTTCAGCTCTCTGATAGGTCCTATCTACACAACAACTTTATAGAGTGAAAAATCTAGTGAAGTTGAAGATACACCTAACCCATGATCCCCCAATTTGAGTTCTAGAAAATGGGTCCACAAAGTCCTAACAATGTGACCTTGGGCAAATAACCTCTTTCTGTGACTCAAGTTGTCTCTGGGCCTCAGTTTTCCCATCTGTAAAATGAAGAAATAATATTGGGTCACTCGTCATCCTATTAAGAGAATTAAATGAATTACCATTTATCAAGTGTTAATCTGGCTGGTTATCAAGTGTTAATGTGTACTGGTTGGGAAACATTCTAAATATAAATCTATTTATTTTTCAAAATACTATCCAATGACAGAAAGTGAATAAAATAATTAGATTAAAATCATAGAAGACTATTCTGGGCCACGTGCAGTGGTTCACATCTGTAATCCTAGCACTCTGGAAGGCCAAAGGAGGTGGATTGCTTAAGCTCAGGAGTTTGAGACCAGCCTGAGAAAGAGTGAGACCCTGTCTCTACTAAAAAAAAATATCCAGGTGTTATGGTGGGCACTTGTAGTCCCAGCTATTTGGGAGGCTGAGGCAAGAAAATTGGTTTGAACCTAGGAGTTTGAGGTTGCTAGCAACACCCAGCCAGCTATTTTTGTTGTTGTTGTTTGTTGTAGTTGTCACTGTTGTTTAGCAGGCCCTGGCCAAGTTTGAACAGGCCAGCCGTGGTGTATGTGGCCGTAACCACTGTGCTACAGGTGCCAAGCCACTAATCTGCATTTGTATAAGTAGCTTTGATTAGTATTTTTGAAAAAAATTATCATGTACATTCGCTACCCTAGTTTTGTCCTGTTAGTCTCCTCTGTCCATTTCCCTGGATCACTATGTCCCTTACATATGTGTGGCCTTGGGCGTGGTCCACAGCCATGGGGTCTTCTCTCCTGTCTCTGTTACCTCCCATTCCTGTTTCCCTTACCTCCCCTCTTTTCTTCCTGACTTGGACTACTCTCTCTTTTTTCTTCTCTGTTCATACTATTGCAGGGCAGGCTCTGGAGGAATTTAGATGACTGTGGTTGGCAGAATAGCACAGAAGACAGAGACAGAAAGGGAGAGAGAAGATGAAATAGTAACCTCTCCTGGCCATGCCCATCCCATCCCCACATTCAGCCATCCCTGTTGAAACCAGCTCCAGAAATCGCACTTCAGCAGTGAGTGTGACATCTTCTTTCAATCTTTCGATCTTTTCTCAGGGTTCCTAATTTGCTTCCCTTCCCTGGGTTAATGATTTACTCTCCAAACTGCAGTTGTGGAAGGGAATGAGAGGAAATAGTAAGGAAACAGAAGAGGCCACCCAGACAGTATTACCAGTACCTGTAAACCACGCGCCAGGCCAAGTGCGACTCCTTCCCTGGTCTGGTCTGTCCAGGAGGTTAGATGTCCAAAGTCAATGCCTCTTGTCTTTAAACTTTGGGTCAGGGGTTTTGTTTTCTCCTGACATAAGCAGAGAAAGTGGTTGACTTATAGATCAGCAGGTCATGGCACCGCGTTTGTGAATAACCCATAGTCAATCTCAGCTTTTTATTTTAAACACAGCTAATGTCTGGGTTACTCTTACATGTGAATTTCAAAAGTGGCTTTCCTTTCTCAGGTGTCTGGTAGGAAAAACAGGGTTGAGAATCCCTGCCCTCGTTTATACTGTATTCACTCCACTTAGGAGCATTCTTGTTCCATTTCCTCCCCATCCCAGTCACTAGGATGTTTTTTTGACCTGATGACATCACTAACAATGGAAATTTTGTGACGTGTGGAACCCGGGTGGACATCTGGACTCCAGGGCTCTCACCCATATGTCCAGAGACCAAAACAGGAAACTCAGCCTCAGTGCTCAATTTTAGATTTTCTTGTGAATAATCATTAATTTGGAAATTTGTCACAAAACACATCATACATGAGAAGAGGATGGAGAACAGCGTATCAAATATCCTGGCAGAGGGCGGCGCCTGTGGCTCAAGGAGTAGGGTGCCAGCCCCATGTGCTGGAGGTGGTGGGTTCAAACCCAGCCCCAGCCAAAAACTGCAAAAAGATATATACATATATATATATACATGTATATCCTGGTATAATGTCTACCTCAGATCTCTATTTTTGGAGAATCTGAATCACCAGGTATAGTTACAGACCCTGTGTGTCACTCTCTCATCTCATTAATCTGTTTCCCCAGAGGTAACAACTACCCTAATTTTGGAGTTCATCATTCCCACGAACATTTAAAATTTTAATTACATATGAATGCATAATTTTGTGAGGAATAGTTTAACCGTGTTAATCCTTTCCGTAAATTATATCACTTTGTAATTTTTTTTTGTTGTTATCCATGTTAATACATGCAGCCTTAGTTTGCTCATTTCAATTGCTATGGAATATAGTTTTTGTTTGAGATAGATTCTCATTCTGTTGCCCTGGGTAGAGTGCTGTGGTGTAATAGCTCACAGCAACCTCAAAATCTTGGGTTCAAGCAAGTCTCTTGTCTCAGTCTCCCAAGTAGCTGGGACTACAGGCGCCCACCACAGCACTCAGCTTAGAGATGAGGTCTCTCTGTGGCTCAGACTGGTCTCGAACCTGTGAGCTCAGGCAATTGACCTCCCTCAGCCTCCTAAGTGCTAGGAGTACAGCCATGAACCACCACACCCGGCCTAGTCCAGGGGTGTTTCTGACATACCCTTGAGCATGTGCTAAAGATGAGTAGTTAATAAAGGAAAGTGTTCGTTATTTGAGGAAATCTGGCCATTTAAAATCTTAACACTTATTCCAATGAATGCTGATCTTAATTTGAAAACATACACACACTCCATATTCTCTCTCCCTAAGAAAAAGTTTTCATGACTTCTTTGAAATAAAAACAACCATCAAGTTACTACTCCTCACTGTTGTTCTTACAATCAGAGAAGATAGCCCTGCAGACAGTGCCAAAGGACTGCACCATCTGCAGGCCAGTTTTCTGTGTTCACTAGTCAAGACCACAGACCAAGGTCAAGTGCAGTGGCTCACACTTGAAATCTTAGCAATCTGGGAGGCTGAGGTGGGTGGATCTCCTGAGCTCAGGAATTCAAGACCAGCTTCAGCAAGAACAAGAGCCCATCTTTGCTAAAAACATAAAAGCTACCTGGGCATTATGCCAGGCACCCAGAGTCCCATCTACTTGGGAGACTGAGGCAGAAGGATCTCTTGAACCCAAGAGTTTGAGGTTACTGTGAGCTAACACACTATGGCATATGGCGCTCTAGCCTGGGGCAACAGAGTGAGACTATGTCTCCAAAAAAGGAAAGATAGACTAGGTCGAATATGACGTTGTGACAATTGTGACAAATACATATAGATAAGGGCAAGGGAGAGATGATATATGACTGCTCCAACTCTTCCTTTGATGTAATCGTTGTCATGATGAGTCCAGAGCATAGCTAGGTTTCCAAGTGGCAATAACTCAGTATGTTTAAGCCAGGTGTGTATGACATTCAGTCACTGCTCACCCGCCCCAAGTAATCTCGGGGGAGCTGACAAGTTGAGGACTGGCTTACAAATTCAGAGACACACCAGAGGAGGTGGGAAGGATTTTTGGGTCAGTGAATTAACAGAGACTGCATTGAGGGAGGAGTTTGATGACGACTTCTTACCTATAGGCTACACCCTCACCCATGGGTAGGACTCTGGGTCAATAAATGTGAACCTCTAGGGAAAAAAAATGCCAAACCTCTCCCCATACTTTGAGTATTCTTCCCTCCTATGCCCAGGCTTCCAGGGTGAGGCAGGAATGAAATCAAGGAAATAAAACAATTTCTTTATCAAGTCTCTCATCGTGATTTCAGGAAGGTAGTGTTGGAGTGGAAAGGCCCCAGAGTCACAGCCACCTACCGGTGGAGGCCATGTGAGAAACCATCTTTGTCCCTCAGCCATGCTAAATTTTCCCCCACAAAAGGGGGCAACAGAGCCTTTCATTTCCATGAAGTCCCATAACTAACAAATAATTGTGAACCACTTTATGAAGACCAAGTTGGGTAGCACAGAACTAATGGTAAGAATGTGTGTGAGCCACTTTATGAAGACCAAGTTAGACAGCGAAGAACTAATGGTAAGAATGTGTGCAGGGAAGAGCCAGACTCCACATTTGGGTGTTCAACTGTTGGCAACTTTTAGGCCTCACTGTTTTCTCTTCCCATGTGCCCCACACCAGGGCAAGCTGATGAGAAAGCCTGAGTCCCCATGTCTGGCCGAGCCCTGACCAGGGGGGCACTCTCACCCCACCCCACCCCATAACCACAATTAACACCCAGATCCGTGACCCTTCCTGGCCTTTTCTAGATACTTTAGACCTCCTTGAGAGGCCAGTTCTGCACTTCCCAGAGACTTCCATGATGTGAGTAACACATATTTCCAGACCCTCCTGTGCACTTGTGGTGCCAAAAGTCCCAGCATCTAAACAAAACTTTGAGGATGGGGGATGTCCATCTGCCTCTGTACAGCAACAATAATTGGCTCACTATTACATTTACTGTCATGTTTAAGAACCCAGCTATAGGTCAGCCACAGTGGCTCACGCCTGTAATCCTAGCACTCTGGGAGGCCAAGACAGAAGGATTGCTTGAGCTCAAGAGTTCAAGATCAGGCTGAGCAAGAGCAAGACCCCATCTCTACTAAAAATAGAAAAACTCAGCTCAGCTCCTGCAGCTCAACGGACTAAAGTGCCAGCCACGTACACCTGAGCTGGCGGGTTCGAATCCAGCCCGGGCCCGCCAAACAACAATGATGGCTGCAACCAAAAAATGGCCAGGTGTAGTGGCAGATGCCTGTAGTCCCAGCTACTTGGGAGGTGGAGGCAGGAGTTGGAGGTTGCTGTGAGCTGAACACTCTACCCAGGGCGACAGCTTGAGGCTCTGCCTAAAAAAAAAAAAAAAAAATAGAAAAACTAGCCAGGTGTCATGGTGGGCTCTCTCCTTGGGAGACTGAGGCAAGAAGATCAATTGAGCCCAAGAGTTTGAGGTTCCTGTGAGCTACAGTGACACCCACACATTCTACTTGGGGTGACAGGGTGAGACTATGCCTGAAAAGAAAAAAAGAATCCAACTATAAAGACAATAACACAATGTATGGCTCGGCACCCATAGCACAGTGGTTATGGCGCCAGCCATATACACCCAGGCTGGCGGGTTCAAACCCAGCCCAGACCAGCTAAACAATGACAACTGCAACAAAAAAATAGCTGGGCATTGTGGTGGGTGCCTGTAGTCCCAGCTACTTGGGAGGCTGAGGCAAGAGAATTGCTTAAGCCCAAGAGTTTGAGGTTGCTGTGAGCTGAGATGCCACAGCACTCTACCCACAGGGACATAGTAAGACTTTGTCTCAAAAGAAAAATAAATAAATAACACAATGTAAGGGTATATGGCACACCTTTTGGCTGCGGGACACAACTACAAGAAGGACTCTATCTAACAAGTGCAAATATTATAACCTAGTTATTTGTACCCTCACATTAACCTGAATTTAATAAAAAGACAATATTATCAATCTGTTTATTGTCATGATACTTCAGGAGCGCCCAGATTCAAAAGAAGATTTTGTTCTCCCAGGAAGACACCCTACTTGGAAAGATTTTCCTAAATACCATGGTTTTGAGTAACCATAGAGTGTTAATTTCTCTAATAAAAGCCATCATTCTTCTTTGTCTAGACAAAGCATATATGGTGGGCAATTGCATGAGGAGACGAAAACTGATGTACAATCAATTGGTTATTAATTCATTCAACATCTACTTGTTGGATGTCTATTATCAGACAGGCACTGTTCCAAACAACATGTATATAAAACAATGCAGGTGGGTGCAGTGGCTCACATCTGTAAATCCTAACACTCTGGGAGATCAAGCCAGGAGGATCACATGAGCTCAGTAGTTTGAGACTAGCCTAAGAAAGAGCAAGACTCCATCTCTACCAAAAACAGAAAAATTAGCTGGGCATAATGGTAGACATCTATAGTCCTAGCTACTTGGGAGGTTGAGGCAGGGGGATCACTGGAGCCCAGGAGTTTGAGGTTGCTGTGAGCTATGATGACACGACTGCACTCTAGCCAGGGCAATGGAATAAGACTCTGTCTCAAAAAATAAATAAATAAGTAAATAATAAAACCATGCAGACAAAAATTCTCTGCCCTTATGAAACTTATATTCTAGTAAGAGGAGGTAAGAAAAAATAATAATGGAAGAAAATGCAACAGAATAAGGGAAATGCAAAGTCCTAGGGCAGGAGTGGAAAAGTGGAAATTTGAAACATAGTGGTTTGGTTTCATCTGTTGTTCACCAAATACATTTGGTTTTGCATCCCCAGGCTTGTACTAGGACTGTGTTTCCCTATCATATTGAAATAAATTATAGCCATATGACTTGCTTTGGCCACTGGAATGCGAACAGAAATAATATGTGTGATTTCTGGACAGAAGTTTTAAGAACAGTGCAACAATTCCCCACAGCTCTTCCCACTGCTGCACCTCACTAAATATATACCTCTGGAGAGGTTTTGGCATTTTTGTTACTGCAGCATAACCTGGCCTGCACTAACTGATGCAAGTAGGCAGGGTAGACCTCACTAAGATGACAGATGATGGTGGCTTGGACGTGAGTAACAATAGCAGATGAGATGAGAAGTCATCATAATCTGCAGATATTTTGATTTATATGTACACATAGAAGAGTTGGGTCCTACGTGGCTGAAAATGTGAGACCAATTACAGCCCACAACACTGGTTCCAACAGTATGTCAGAAACATCTTGTGTAAAGAGCAACTCTAGGGGAGTTCTGGTAACAGTCTGGGAGAAAATAAATAACCTACCTAGTAAGTCTAGAACAGCATAGGCAATCTGCTAAATAGTAAAAGCAAAAAACAGATTTTACTGTCTGCAGTTAAATTTTCCTTCTTGTATAGTGGAGCACTATTGCCCTCTAGTGATAAAAGAGAAAATGAACTTAAAGAAAACTAGACAGTGACAACCAATGCTACTGGGAAATACACATTTTGAAACTTGGGGTTGTCTTTGTGCCACGACGTGTCAATTTATAACAATTTTGATTGGGAGATACCATGAGCAATTCTATATCAGAGAAGATAAAATCTGGCATTGGGACAGGCACAGTGGCTCATACCGGTTAATCCTATTACTTAGGGAGGCCAAGGTAGGAGGATTGTTGGGGGCCAGGAGTTCGAGATAACCCTGAATAAGAGCAAGACTCTTGCTCTACAAAAAACAGAAACATTATCCAGGTGTGGTGGTGGATGCCTATAGTCATGCTACTTGAGAGGCTGAGGCAGGAGGATCGCTTGATCCTCTGAGTTGGAGGTTGCTGTGAACTATGATGTCATCACTGCACTCTAACCCGGGAGGCAGAACAAGACCCTGTCTCAGAAAAACTAAAAATATCTGGCATTGCTCTTCAAAGGTATCCATCACTGTCAAGAAAGTAAGAATGCTGAAGACTCAGTTAAAGTACCATGATTACAATAGGTATTAAAATTAGTATAATAGAATTAGTAGTGATATCCACAATACAAATCTTTTTTTGTCTTCCATAAAAAAAATGAGAAAAGGATAAAGTTTAAAAAATGTAACTGGGAATTCCTAAATTTGGTCGGTTTTGTTTTGCTTTGTTTTTGTTTTGTTTTGGTTTTTGTCAATTGAACAAATGGAGGATAGTGGGAAATTTCCTAATGGTACATGGAAGCTGACTGGCATTTTTTTGTTCACTTTCACAAGCTCAATATGAAGGATTAACCCTTGCCTACAGAGGGCAACCTTCACTGAGCTCTTTAAAATGCCAATAACCCTCTCACCAGTACATTCCTCGCTTCCTTAGTTGAGGGAGATGCTATGAAGAAAGTCAGATATTGGATTTTTCCCTTTCATGTTGTAAATCAATTCTAAAACTTCACCTCCTGAAGTTTTCAGACACTAATACTATACCACAGCAATTCTGGCATCTCCACCTCATTTGCTGTAGGGAGCATCATATCCAAGCTTCAGAAACCATCCCAGCAGAGTATTAAAACCGGAACCTCATGTCCTTGACAGAGCAATGAATCCCAAGTCACAGGTGAATGTTGAGAAATTCTCTCTCCACCCATATCTCACCCCTTCCACAACCTAACACCTTCCACATGAACTCCCGAGTGTGGTTCCACCCTGTTCTTACTGGTACATATTAGCTCTATGGTGTGTGACCTGCTTCCCCTCCCCTCTCCAAAGCAGGGACTGTCTTTCTCTGTCGAGGTTGACAGTTGACTCTAGTTATTGGAGTGGAGGCAAAGAGAAATGGCAGGACCCAGTCTTGAGACTCCTGCTTCAGGTGAGGCCATTACATGGTCTGCAGGCAAGAGAAGGCTAATCCCCTTTAGGGAGAAAGAAAAGAGTTGCTATGCCTATAAGGATTTAGGAAAATGTGGATGTTCAAGGTCTTCTGATGCATGTGAACAATCCAATTCCACAATGCCATCCTGAACGGCTTTTTATTTTTAATGCTGATGCCAAAACAAGTATAAAACTGTTGGAACATACAAAAGTAATCCTTGTGTTTTATATATTTAGACAGCATATAAAAGGTATTGTTGATTATGCCACTGTCTCTTGTATACCAATTTCTAGTTTCTTTGGACGTAGTTCTTTCCTTTCATCAACACTCCTAGGGAGTTTCGACAGTGTTGTCCATTCATATATAATTTTGCATACACCAGATTGGAGTAATTTATTGGCCCAGCAGTTAGTGATCCTTTCAAGTCAGAGTTTAGGTAGATGGGTGGCGCTGTGTGTGGAAGCTTGAAAGCACTGGGCCCTCCCCCTATTTTCCGGGTCTTTGTGGGCTCTATCATAAAGCCAGGATCTAAAAGACCTCCATCGTTGTGATCATGATCCACCTCACACATGTTAGAAGATGGATTGCCAATTTCTACATTTATTCCTCCATTGATAATAGGTTGTCTTCTGATTGTTTTTGTCCTTCTTTTTCTTTTACAAAGCACTAACCCACTTACCAAGGTGTGTCAAAGTCACCAAGAGGATAAGAGGTACAATGGTAGTGATGCTTCTTGTGCTGATATGGCCATCCTGAACAACTTTTACAACCAATTGCTTTAGTGTAAGTTCTCTAGAAAGCCGAACCCTAGCAAATGTTAAAGTTCTGTCCCTTAGACAGGAGCATGTTCAGAGACACAAGGGTAAGACAGAAAAGTGAGGGAGACAAGACGTGAGACAATGCCATACAAAGTACATAACATGACACCACTTGACCATTGCATCACAGTGAGCTAACTGCACGTCACTTTGCAGGCATGGTTGCTCTGCACGTATGACTTCTCTAGAAGAGTTGAAAGATGACAACGTACTTTGTAGTAATTCCTGAAAATATGGGAATTTCCTATTTGTCATTGTTCATTCCATTGAGCTAATTCCCTAAACTTCTGAGTTGTGCCATCTGGGCCCTGGGCAGCTATACAGGAAGCCATATCCCAAGCCTTGCAATATGGTGTTTTATTCTAATCTCAAAAGAAAGGGGGATCTGCTGTTGGTATGAGACCCACCAAGTGAAAGAAGGGGGCAGTTGGCTGGCCCAGTGGCTCACGCCTGTAATCCTAGCACTCTGAGAGGCCAAGGCGGTAGATTGCTTGAGGTCAGGAGTTTGAGACCAGCCTGAGCAAGAACAAGACCCCATCTCTACTAAAAATAGAAAAACTAGCCAGGCATGGTGGTGGGCACCTGTAGTGCTGGCTACTCAAGGGGCTAAGGCAAGAGGATCACTTGAGTCCAAGAGTTTGAAGTTGTTGTGAACTATGATGACGCCAACGCACTCTACCCAGGGCATAGAATGAGAGTCTTTGTCAAAAAAAAAGAATGTTGATAATATTAAAACATCGATAATATTAAACGTTAAATATAAAACGTTGATAATATTAGATCATCTTAGGTGCACAAAATGGTGCTAATACAGTGGTCTTGGAAGTTCTAGAGCCCAAGGAAGGGATGCTTCCACCAGGAAGCACTGTCATGATGAACTGGAAACCTGAGACTATCCTCTAGCCACTTGGGGCTCCTCCTGCTACTGAACAAACAGGCAAAGAAAGGGCTAATTCATCTCATCCTAATTATCAAGAAAAGATTGGGTTGCTGCTACTCGGTCATGACAAAGGAGACTCTGCCTGTTAGTACTCCATATCCTATGTCCTAACAGCTCGGTTGTTACTTGCCCTGTCTTATTATACTAGCCTTTGAAGATTTCCTACATTCTGCCCACATCTTTGCAAAATAGTTTCTTTATTAAACCCTCAACTTACTCTAATTCAAATGTGCCATCTCTTTCCTACTGGGATCCTATTTACTGTCCTAGACACTAAAGATAAACCGCAGGAAAAAATAGTAAAAAAAAAAAAAGAAAGAGAAAAATCAGTGCCTTTATAAAACAACAAAATGAGGGAAACCAAAATTTAAGCAAACTAAAAAGGGTATAGGAACTATTTGGAAAATATGAAATATGATAGATGAATGGCAAGCGGCCTTACTGAAGTGATATTTGGGCTTGCACAATAGCCTGGGCATGTTACAGAGCCCTCTCTTGTCCTGGGCCCCATCAAAGCTTGCAGCATTGGGGCAGTCAATAAATAGCACATCACATGAGGAATACATTGCCTGCAAAATCAGGAGACCGCCTAGGCACTGCACCTCCTGTTGTTGTTAAAAAGGAGCTAGATGCAACAACTTATCCTTCACCTTGGAAGGGACCGCTGGATCCCTGGAAATCTCCCTGAGGCAGAAGGCGCTTGAATTTATTCACATTTCCCACCCTCTAATATATAAATGTTTTACCAGTCCATCTAGAACAGGGGTTACTTCTTCTCATGAGGTCCAAACAGTTTACTATCATCAATGTCACGGAGCAGGGTGATGTCCTGTAGCGGGGGAAAAGTGAGCAAGGTCCCTGCAGACTAATTTAAAACATAGGCCTGGAGAGTTGATATACCCCCAAGGTAAGACAGTGAAGCAAACTGCTTCTGATGGTCTGTGTTGCTGGAGAAGCTGCTGCATGTCTGCAGGTGCACATCTCATGCCAGATGTGTTCATGCATTCAAGCAATGAAACCACATGTGGGGCAGAGTTGCAATGGTCCTCACCACCTGATCACGTGTAGGATGATCTATTATTATGCACAATCCATCCACTTTCTGCACAGACCAGACAGGCAAGTTGAATGTGGATGTGGCAGAATCACCAGCCCTATCTCCTTCAAGTCCTTGGTAGGGACACTAATCTCTGAAGTCCCTCCAGAAATGTAGTATTGCTTTTGGTTTCCTTTTCGTTTTAACACCAATTTATTGTCTCACAGTACTGAAGCCTGTAAGTCTGAGATGAAGGTGTCAGCAGGGTGTGTGCCCTCTGAAGCTGCTGGGGAAGGAGCGGTCCCAGGCCTATCACCCAGCTTCTACGGCTTGCTGGAGATTTCTGAGATGCCATGGTTTATGGAAGCGTAACACGAATCTTTACATAGTGTTCTTCCTGTGTGTGTGTCTGAGTACAAGCTTCCCCATTTAATGACAGGAGTCATGGCTAGGCGTGGTTGCTCATGCCTGTAATCCTAGCTCTCTGAGAGGTTGAGGCAGGTGGATTGCTGGAGCTCAGGAGGCTGAGACCAGCCTGAGCAACAGCGAGACCTCATCTCTACTAAAAATAGAAAACGAGCTGGGCATGGTGGCAGGTGCCTGTAGTCCCAGCTACTTGGGAGGCTGCAGAGCAAGAGAATCACTTGAGCCCAAGAGTCTGAGGTTGCCGTGAGCTATGACACTACAGCACTCTCCCCAGGGCACAGAGACTGTCTCAAAATATATATTGAATATATAAAAAACAGTAGTAATTAGTGGTTCACTCTACTCCAGCGTAACTTCATCTTAATTTCATCTGCAATGACCCATTTCCAAATAAGACCATCTTCTGAGGTACAGGGCTCACGCGCTTTGCATCTCTCCATGTAACCTCTCTTCCTCACTCCAACTCTCTCCCTAGCAGCCATCAACTCTAATTTGGATGTTCTTCCTACTAACTGGGGTCCCACGTCCTCTAAGCCCCTGTGACTCAGTGTCCTTGTCACAGCTACTGTTAGTTTATCATTTCTACAGGTAGAGGCAGTTTGAGAGGCTTCCACCTTTCCCACCACAACACCCCCGCTCCACAGCTCAGGGAACCAGTTCAGGGATTCTGTCAGCTGCTAAGTACGTCTCCTTCAATTACATATCCAGGGGCCCCACTCACTGTGAGATGGATCCGAGCTAAAACTCTGTAAGTTGCTACTCTATGAACCACAGTAATATCGCCTCCCAGAATGAGTGTCAATTCAGAGATAGTGTCCAGTAATCTCCAAAACATCTTATTTCCCTGTGTCCGATGCAATCACCCCAGAAAATAACCATAAGTCCACTGAAAGAAGACTGGGAGAAAGATAACAATATAAACATGTGGCTGGCTGGGCCACAGCCGTAGCTCACAGCTGTAATCTTAGCACTGTGGGAGGCTGAAGGAGGGAGGATCCCTTGGGCTCAGGAGTTCAAGAACAGCTGTCTATAAATAAATGAATAAATAAATAAGCAAGCTCGGCATTCTGGTGAGCACCTGTAGTCCCAGCTACTTGGGAGGCTGAGGTAGGAGGCTCACTTGAGCCCAGGAGTCTAACGTTGCTGTGAGCTAGGCTGACGCCATGGCACTCTAGCCTGAGCAACAAAATGAGACTGTCTCAGAAAAAAAAAAAAAAAAAACTTACAGCTGTATCATAGGGTCCTTCCGCAAGGGGACCCAGCCTATCCTACTACACTGAAGAAGGGATTCTGATCTGAAAACTGGCTCAAGTCTGGGAAACAACCTAAAGGCCAGCACTTGATTTTGGTAATTTAAGTTAAGACTTCTGTTTACTCAACCTAGAACTCTTCCATTTACGCAAATCAGGTAAAAGCTTAGTGGAGCGCCCCTCTCCTTATTTTCTAGGTGCACCATGACCAACTAGCGGGAGCCATGGGTGTCCGTGAGTCAGACTGTCTGACTGCTGCTTTACTCTGCTGTCCGTTGCAGTAACCCCACTGCATCTAGGGGTCCCAGTTTGACAGCAGCAGCTCCCACTGTACTTCTGACCTATAAAGAAGAGCAACCAAATTCGAGAGCCCTCCCCTCACAAATGTATCTCTCAGTCATGATAAACACACATGCTATCCCTTCCTCCACAGTATACCAACACGCTCTGGCAGAGTTCATGCCGGTGAGCCCATGTCCAGCAAACCACCTGAACTGCTCAGAGTCCTTTCTCACCCTAAGACACTGAGCTGAGAATCTCTGCTTAGTGGACTCGTTACCAATACTTTTGGCCTGATTCAGTTTTATACTCCTTCCACCATCTTACACCATTAAGATCCATTACCATATGAATCCCCTAGATTGTTATTTGTATAGATTGGAAAAAATCATGACTTCTGGGGGGTGCAGCGTACCTCCTCATGGACCACAATTTGTTACTTCATTGTTTAGAGTCTGCTAGAACTTGAGCCTAGTTATAGTTTTAGAAGCAAAGCAAGTAGGTGGCAGGAGTAGGTCCTGGGAAGAGTCAGTAAAGTCTTGCAAGGAAGACAATCTGGGGAGATTACAGGCCCTTCAGGCAAAGCGGTGTTAACCTCAGACAGAGGTCACACAGCCATTTGTAGGATGAGACTCTGGGTTTGGGTTTCTAAATCTTAGCCCTGTGGCTAAGAAGATAAAGGTTTCTTTCAGGGCAGACACAAAAGCTTTCGGGTCATTCAAATGAAGCTTCAGCTGGGAATTCAAGCCCTTAGCTCACCCTTTTCTTTCTGCAATTTGTCTAGACCAATTAAAAACAATCAGCCAATCCCACTACACTCTAACTAAAAAGCTCTAAGATATTGAATGTGTGGTCACTTGAATTTTACAGGTATTTGATCAGGAGTATCCAAATGTGATATTTGTGCATCTCTATTTCACATCATGCTACAGACTGTCAGCATCCCTTTACCACCGGAAAAGTCATTCATGCCTTTAGTAATAATCAAATTAGAAAACAAGTTCCAGAAAACCCAGAACCATCTCAGAAAACTCATCCTGAAGATTCTATTTTTTTTTTTTTGAGACAAAGCCTCAAGCTGTCACCCTGGATAGAGTGCTGTGGCATCACAGCTCACAGCAACCTCCAATTCCTGGGCTCAAGCGAGTCTCCTGCCTCTGCCTCCCAAGTAGCTGGGACTACAGGTGCCCGTCACAACGCCTGGCCATTTTTTGGTTGCAGCCACCATTGTTGTTTGGCGGGCCCGGGCTGGATTCGAACCCCCCAGCTCAAGTGTACGTGGCTGGCGCCTTAGCCCGTTGAGCCACAGGCGCTGAGCCGAGAACCTCAATTCTAATAGGGCCTGGGAAATAAACTCTCTACTCCTATTAGCCCGGGGAAAGCCAAAGCTCTAACTCCCATAAGCCTCTGGGATGAGGAAACTCTAATTCTTATTCATTCTTGGGTAACAAGGATTGCAGGGTGCACCAAACCAAATTCTATGAGGTAAAAGACTACAAGCTTCATCAGTCATCTACAGGTTAAAAATTCCCAACTCCTATAATCCTCTAGGACACAGAAAGTCCTGATTCCTATCAACTACTTGAATTCTACAGACTCCAAATTCCATCAGGTTTGGAGGTCAAATTCTAATTCCCATCAGTACCTAGGAAACAAAACCTCAATTTCTATGAGCTCTTGGACAAGTAGGTACTTGCGTGAAGCACATATGCATGCAGGTACACCCTCCGTACACTGATGGCAAATGGGAGTGATGACTCTCCCTGTCCCTGCCACCACATCAGGGAAAGTCTGAGAACTATAATTCCCATGCGAACGTGGGGCCAGGGAGGCTTCCTGCCTGGGGAAACCTGCCCCAGTATCTGATGGATGTTGAGGTCAGTCCATCCTGGGGTCTGCAAGGTGGCGGCAAGAAGGCTGTGCTCTCTCCCTCACCCCAACCCAGATGTCCTTTGGGTCACTAAAGTCTGGACAAAGAGGCCCATTCTCTGGAGTCTGGACAGCTGGACTCCCTCTCACCCCCAGCCTTCCTGGGGGGGTAATTGACTTTGAGATACTGACTCAGAACTCCTAAGGAGGCCCATTGTTGGAGTATCCAGCCATGGCACCTTAAGTTATGCTGCGAAAGGAGAGGGGTCCTCCAGTGCTCTATGGGGGTGAGGTGGGGGTGGGGTTGGAATATCCTTTGGGCTTTGCTAGGCCCATTGGCTTAAACAGGCCTAGTAAACTGGCCTCTGCTCTTAGTAAACTGGGTCTGGCTGAGGGCATCCAGGCTTATAGAGTATTCCCTGCTGTGTGGCAGGGCGAGGAACTGGGGAAGTAGTGGGAGGATCAACCTATGTCCCAAGGAGGACGACTCAAGCTTGGCTGTCCTGTTGCTAAGGTGCACTGGCTGCTAGCATCAGGCACAAGTCAGTGTTGGAACCACAGGATTACCTGAGTGTACAGGGGTGTCCCTGTGCAGTAGGGAAGGGATCGGGGCCTTTAGTGGTCCAGCCTGGAGAGCTCAAGGTTTAGAGCCACCTAGGTCCTGTTTCTGGAAAAGTCCTCTCCTAGTACCTTGGGGAGGGAGGATGGGATGAGCAGGGCTGGGTGTCTATAAATACCTACAAATATTTCTTGTTCTCGTAGACGTCATGGAGCTTGAGGACATGTGGGTGTTCAATGAGCTTCAGGATGGCGATCTCCCGCTCTACCTGAGAGGTAAGGGAGGAAGGTGGAAAAAAGGAATAGAAGTCAGCTTGGCCTCTCTACTCGCCCCTCCACCCAAGAGGATTCCTTCCACACAAACACACCTTCATCAACACCGACTCAGACAACTTCTCCCGGTTTACGATCTTAATGGCGACCTTCTGACCCGTGATGCAGTGGACCCCAAGTTTAACCAGCCCTGGGGAGCAGGTTGAAAATATGGGATTAAATATTCCAATATTCCAAAATCATGAGCAAAAGAAAAGTAACAAAAGAAAAATGTGTGGTGTTCTCCTGGAAGGGTGTTCTTCCCTTCCTCCCTAGCTCCTAAGTCCCCCTCTCCCCCTTCCCCTGCTGGCTGTTCACTCATGGTGTAAATCACTCTGACCAGAGCTCCTGCAGGCCCATGTTCCATAGCGCACGGTCCTTTCCCATTCCCTAGCCCAGTCTGTCCCTTCAGAGTGACCATCTGCCCATCTGCCCTCCCTGCTGCCAGCCAGCAGGTGATCCTCTGTCCTATCCTCTGTCCTCAAGCTCCTCTGTCCTAGGGTGCCCTTGTCCTCCTCTTACACATTCTTTCCTCATGATGCCCCCATAGTTTTATCTCCCTCAAACTGCCTCCTTCAAGCCTATTTCTCTCTCTCCCTCTCCACCACTTACTTGAATTCTGTGCCTTTCAATCTTTTCGAAACCCCATGTTTCCCAGAAATAAAATCTAACATTTAACCCCCACAAATAATCTTCTCACCTCCTCCCAAACCCTGAATTCTCAATCCCCTTCTTTAATCTTCTTTGAATAATAGCCCTGGCTGAGCACACACAAACCCCAAAGGCATGTCCAGGTCCCCAGCCAACTCCTCGCCTCAGCACCCTCGACTCCAGGACCTGAATCCCCAAAGGCACAGACTCAGTCCTCCTCTTCCCTCAGACCAAGGGTACAGGCCCCCAGCCCCTCCTCCTTCAGACGCAGTCTTCCAGGACCCCTGTTCCCTCCTTCCTCAGACCCAGGGGTCCAGGCCTCTAGCCCTCTTCCCTTAGACCCAGAGTCTTTTGGGCCCCCAGTCTCTCCCTCAGACTCCCTCCAGGCCTCTGACCCATCCTCCCTACAACTGAGAATTCAGGTCAGCAGCACCTTCACACTCTTGCCTTGAGGATCTGGGAGTCTGACCCTCTCCCTTTCCTAAGTGCCTCAGCTACCAGCCCCAGACTGGTCCCCATTCCTGCAGGCCTTGGTCCTCAGTTTTTTGGCTCTCCCAGGCCCATCCCTGGACCCACTGCCTGGGATGCTGGTGCTCAGCTCCAGTCTCATCTCCACCCACTACTCGCCCAGTCAGGAAGGCTGCAGCCAGTGGGCTGTGCTTAGCAGCCACGAAGGATGATCCCCCTTTCCACAGCCACTCTGGGAAGATGTGCCCATCACAACCAAGCTTTTCTCCTCCCATTCTGCTCCCCATACTAAGCCTGTGTGCTAGAGAGGGGGAAACATTGTAGATCCGACAGCCCCTGCCTCACTGCCTCTGTCAGACCAACTTGCTGCCTGGAGCTCAGGCGGCCCGCCCAGTCCAGAGGACAGGGAGGAGGAAAGAGTCTTCTCAGGATGGTTGCACCTCCACTCCAGCCTGCAGCATACTGCAGCAAGGGCCTGGCTGCCAGTTCCAGCCTGGTCCCCACTGCTGCAGGCCAGCCTCCTTCCCCACCCATGGCCCTGCAGCCCCTCCAACCTCTGCCCCACAGGGTTGGAGCATCTGGGCCCCAGGACCCTCCAGATGCAAAGGTCTGGTCCCCTACCTGAGACCCAGGGGTTCAGGCCCTAGACCCTCCTTCCTGAGATCCCAGAGTCTGGACCCTTAGTCCCCTCTCCTCCAGGACCTGGGAGTCGGAGCCTCCACCCTCCTCCATCCTGGAGACCCAGGAATCTGAATCTCAATTCCCTTCTCTATGAGGGGCTCAAGAGTCTGGGCAGCCAGCCCCTGCCCTTTAAACACCTATGAATCCCGCCCTCTGCCCCACCTTGCACCTGTCCCAGGTGTCCCCTCCCGCTAGGCTCACCTGTCTGTCCTTTGCCCAGCGTCTTCTCCAGCCGATAGGGACCCACATATTGGGCATGCTGGGGTGGGTGGGGGTGGGGGTGGGGGAGGTGGTAGGCGGGGGAGCCCCCGCCTCCCTCCTTGGCCCCGGACGACATGGTGCCCTTGGTCCCGGTGCGAACGGCACCCCGGCAGCCCCCCCTGCGGCCGGTTGGCCCGTCCCTCCGGTGGGGGCCGGCGACCGCTCCGTCCCGGCCCCCCCGGCTGCCCCCCACCTCTCCGGGGGTCCCCAGGGGGCTGGGTTGGCCCCCCAATCGGCGGGCCGCGGAGCTCGGGGAGGGGGGGCTGGCCCGGGGGGTCAGGCCCCGGGAGTCAGCATGGCCCGGGGGGGCTGCACGGCCCCCCCTCCCCAGCCCGTCCCTGGCCGGCCCCCCGCTTCCTGTGCCTCCCCCCGTCGGGGGGGTCTGAGGTGCGGGCCGGCGGATGCTGCAGGCCGAGGTCCCCCCCGCCCCCCCACGCGCCCTCTCTCCTCCGCCTCCTCCTCCTCTCCGCCTCCCCCCACCTCGTCCTTTCTCTCCGGCACGCTGACATCACCATCCGGGGACTCCGGGCCCTTCCCCAAAGTTAACCCTTTCGGAGGGGGAGGGGAGACGCGGGGGGGTAGGGGGCGGTTCTCGGAGCAGGAGTGATGGAGAGGAGGTGGGAAGATGCAGAGAGGGGTGGAGAGATGCGGGAGGAGAGAGGATGGAGAGAGCGAGATGGGGACCCAACAGACAGGGGCAGAGATGGAGGTCGACAAAGGGAGATAAAGGCTGACACAGAGACAGAGACAGCGAGAGTGATGGAGACCACCAGAGACAGAGCTGCGCAAGTGGTGTGTGTTGGGGGAACCGGGGTGGGAAACAGAAGAGAAGGGAGGAATGGCAAGCAGGAAAAACAGGGACAGGGAGATGGTGAGAGAGCTGTACAAACAGAGAGGCAGAGACAAAGAGTCAGAGATGGGAAACAGAGGGATGGGAGAGAGAGGAGAGAGATGTAGAAAGAGAGCCACAGAGAGAGGGGAACAGGCAGGGACAGCAACCAGGGGGTGCACACGGATAGAGGGCCAGACGCCGGGGACAAGCGGGGCAGATTAGAAGAGCAGAGAAAGAAAAGAACCTGGGGAGTTGCTGACCCAAGACTCAACTGTTTCTCCAGCTCCCCAATCTTGCTCACCTAGGTCTCCTTGAGCAAGATCTGTGTTCCCACCAGGGTCAGGGGTCCATGTCTGCCCACAGCCCAGGGTGCTTTAGGATGCTCCTTGTTCCTACACAGAAACTTCCAGAACCCCCTGAGGTCCCGGTATATTTTTTTAGACTCCAATGTATTCTCTTTGTCATAGGGTCCCCTATATCTTTTGTTGTTGTTGCAGCTTGGCCGGGGCCTGGTTTGAACCTGCCACCCTCAGTATATGGGGCTGATGCCCCACCCACAGGTGCCTCCCCTAGGGTCCCCTAAATCTTTATGGGGGCTCCAGTATACCCCCTACCTCCCCACTGTAGCACATGTGCAGACCTGTGTTCAGCTGACGGGTGACCACAAGCCCCCATCAGCTTTCCACGTAACGACAGGTTCTTCTATATCAGGTACCTGAAGGTGTCAGTCCATAAATATGTACTGAGTGCCACACCTGAGCCAGGCACTGTCTCTCTCTGTAGGGATATAATATTGAAGTAAATCCTCAAAAACCCCTGCCCCATGGAGCTTCTGTGCTGTAGGATGAGGCAGATGCTACAAGACCAGCAAGCAAACTGTATGGTATGTTAGATAGTCATGGTCCCTGCTAAGGACGTGACTAAAGCAGGAAAGTGGGGTTTGGGAGTGTTTGCTGAGGAGGGGTGCAATTTTTAAGTAAGGTGCCCAGGAAGTAAAATGAGGATTCGAGCCATGCAGAAAGAGGGCAAGGAGCATTCCAGTTAGAGAAAACAGCAAGTGCAAAGGTCCTGTGGCGGTGGTGTGCCTGGCATGTTGTAGGAACATTAAAGGGGCCAGTGTGACTGGAGAAGCATGAGCAAGGGAGAGCAAGCGGAAATAAGATGAAAAAGTGAGTCATGTAAGGCCTTAGAAGCAGGGAAACCAGGTGTCTTAGTTTATGGATGCTATTCTGTACCTATTCATGGGCTCCTTTTGCTCTCAATATCTTGCTACAGATGAAAAATTAGGCTGGGCGTGGTTGCTCATGCCTGTAATCCTAGCACTCTGGGTGGCCAAGGCAGGCAGATTGCCTGAGCTCAGGAGTTCAAGACCAGCCTGAGCAAGAGTGAGATCCCATCTCTAAAAAAATAGCTGTGTGTTGGGCGGCGCCTGTGGCTCAAAGGAGTAGGGTGCCGGCCCTATATGCTGGAGTTGGCGTGTTCAAACCCAGCCCTAGCCAAAAACTGAAAAATAAATAAATAAAAATAATAAAAAAAAAAGCTGGTTGTGGTGGCAGCGCCTATAGTCCCACTTACTTGGGAGGCTGAGACAAAAGAATCACTTGAGCCCAAGATTTTGAGGTTGCTGTGAGCTATAACACCATGGCACTCAACCTCAGGACAACTGAGTGAGACTCTGTCTCAAAAAAAAAAAAAAAAAAAAGTTAGGCCTGTAATCCCAGGTGCAGAGGCCAAATTCGGTGGATCTTTTGAACTTAGGAGTTTGAGACCAGCCTGAGCAAAAGCGAGACCCCATCTCTACTAAAAATAGAAAAATTAGCCAGAGGTTGTGGCAGGTGCCTGTATTCCCAGCTACTCGGGAGGCTGAGGCAAGAGGATGGCTTAAGACCAAGAGTTTGAGGTTGCTGTGAACTATGGCACCACGGCACTCTACCCAGGGCATAGAGTGAGACTCTGTCTCAAAAAAAAAGGAAGAAGAAGAATAAAAATTATGTGGTCTTCCTCCCTATAAGTCATTATAAAGCCTATGGGTAAAGAGTGTTTATAGGGTAAAGAGTGTTCATCTAGGTTGCTAGCATATTATTAATATAGTCACATATATAATACATTATAGATAATTACACACACACACATATATATATTTGGAGACAGAGTCTCAAGCTATCGCCCTGGGTAGAATGCCATGGTGTCATAGCTCACAGCAACTTCCAACTCTTGGACTCAAGCGATTCTTTTGCCTTAGTTTTTCTATTTTTAGTAGAGACAGGGTTTCTCTCAGGCTGGTCTCAAACCTGTGAGCTCAAGCAATCCACCTGCCTTGGCCTCCCGGAGTGCTAAGATTTCAGGTGTGAGCTAAGATTTCAGTCTGTGAGCCTCATACAGTGCTGTGTGAGCTGGTGCGTTGTCATACAAGAGCCATGAGTTGTTGGTGAATAGTTCAGGTCATTTTTGTCTTTTTCAGCACTTCCAAATAGTAAATTTGGTTAACTGTTCAGTTGGTACAAATTCATAATAAACAATACCTCTGAATATCAAAAAAGGACAGCAACATCATTTTGACTTTTGATTTTGGACTGATGGAACTTTTTTGGTCATGAAGAATTGGCTGATTTGATTATGCACTTTGATGCTTTGTTTCAGGTGTATTGGTACACCCATGTTTCCTCACCAGGGGTGATAACATGGCCCAAATACCATCTTCCCTCTCCAAAAGATTTTGTCAGACTTCTACTTCTCTTTTGCTTTTGTTCATTGGTGAGCTCCTTTGGGACGATTTTGCTTTGTTTTGTTTTCTTTTGTTAGACAGAGTCTTCCTTTGTTGCCCTGGGTAAAGTGTTATGGTGTGATAGCTCACAGCAACCTTAGGCTCTTGGGCTTGAGCAATTTTCTTGCCTCAGCTTCCCAAGTAGCTGGGACTACAACAGGCATGTGCCACCACACCGGCTAGTTTTTCTATTCTCTCTTTTTTTTTTTGAGTCAGAGTCTCACCATGTACTCCTTGGTAGAATGCTTTGGTATCACAGCAACCTCAAACTCTTGGGCTTAAGCGATTCTCTTGCCTCAGCCTTCCAAATAGCCTGGACTACAGGTGCCTTCCACAATACCTGGCTACTTTTTGGTTGCAGTTGTCATCGTTGTTTAGTAGGCCCAGGCCAGGCTCGAACCCACCAGCCTTGGTGTATGTTGCTGGCGCCCTACCCACTGAGCTACCAGTGCCGCCATTAAGATTTTCCTAATTGTTTCTCTGCAAATGTTTACTTGGTCAGCTAAGCTTCTCATATCAGCTGATGATTTTGATGCACAATTTGATGAATTTTTACAATGTTTTCATCAGTTCTGCTTGTTACTGGCTGCCCTAACGTCTCTTCGTCAGTGACGTTATCTATACCCTCAGAAAAACATTTAATTCTTTTGCACACTGCAATTCTCTTCATGGCATTATCCCCATAAATGTGGACTAACATGTCACTGATTTCACTTCCACTCCTGCCACGTTTAACAACAAATTTAATGTTTTTTCTCTTTTTTTTTTGAGACAGAGCCTCAAGCTGTCACCCTGGATAGAGTGCCGTGGCATCACAGCTCACAGCAACCTCCGAATCCTGGGCTCAAGCGAGTCTCTTGCCTCTGCCTCCCAAGTAGCTGGGACTACAGGCGCTCACCACAACACCCGGCCATTTTTTGGTTGCAGCCATCATTGTTGTTTGGAGGCCCCGGGCTGGATTTGAACCCTCCAGCTCAGGTGTATGTGGCTGGTGCCTTAGCCCGTTGAGCCACAGACGCTGAGCCAAATTTAATGTTTTTTCATTGCTCTAATCAAGCTCCAACATTCTAGCACTAGCACACAAATATAATAATGAACACCGCTCTGCAAGACACCACTACAAGCTGACAGGAACACAGCTGTAAGACACTGATAACCAAGGTTATGAACCCTTACTGAGTTGTTTGTACACTGCTGTCAATGCAAGAGGATGGTGGCAAGTTTCAGAACTATCAGACATATGTATTATAGAGAGACCTGCACATAGATATCCAGTCTTAATTCTCAGAACCTGTGAATATGTTATCTTATATGACAAAGGGACTTTACAGATATGATTGAGTTAAGGATCCTGAGATGGGGAGATGATCCTGGGCACTTGGATGAGCTCAATGTAATCACAAGGGTCCAAGTAAGGAGGCAGGAGGGGCAGAGTCAGAGAAAGAGATGAGATGATGGAAGCAGAGGATAGAGTGATAAAGCCACAAAGTAAGGAATTAGGGCAGACTCTACAAAGTGGAAAAACTAACTTTGCCCCTAGAGCCTCCAGAAGGAGCGCAATCTTTTTTTTTTTTTTTTTTTTTGAGACAGAGCCTCAAGCTGTCACCCTGGATAGAGTGCCGTGGCATCACAGCTCACAGCAACCTCCAATTCCTGGGCTCAAGCGAGTCTCTTGCCTCTGCCTCCCAAGTAGCTGGGACTGCAAGTTCCCGCCACAACGCCCGACCATTTTTTTTTGGTTGCAGCCATCATTGTTTGGCGGGCCCAGGCTGGATTCGAACCCGCCAGCTCAGGTGTACGTGGCTGGCGCCTTAGCCCGTTCAGCCACAGGCGCCAAGCCTCAAATGGTATTGTTTGAGGCTTATAAATAGGGTGGCCATAAAGTTTGTGTGCCATTATATATATTTCCTAATTTCTTCATATGTACTTTTATTTACCACTACTAACAGTATGTAGAAGTACCCTTCATCTCAACCTCAGGGACTTTGAGTGTTCTTTATCACAATTTGATAGGTGTGATGGTTTTTATCTTAGCTCATAGGAATTAGAGCTGTGTTCTTTATACCTTCTTTATGCCTTGCCTAAAGCTAAGCAAAAGGTCTGACCAGACTTAGAATTTGCATCACTTTTTAGCTCCTAGGAACTGTAGTTCGGTTGAGTTACCTCTTCTTCCTCTTCCTTTACCAGTTTTCACCAGTTTTATAGTTGGTAAGTATTTTCGATTATTTTTTTTATTTCATTATTATTTTTTTTGAGACAGAATCTCACTTGCTCACCCTCGGTAGAGTGTCGTGGTGTCTTAGCTCATAGCAAACTCAAACTCTTCTGCTCAGGTGATCCTCTTGCCTCAGCCTCCCAAGTATCTGGGATTATAGGCGCCCATTACCACGTCTGGGTGTTTTTAGAGATGGGATCTTGCTCTGGCTCAGGTTGGTTTTGAACCTGTGAGCTCAGGCAATCCACCCGCCTCAGCCTCAGTATTTTCGATTATTAAAAAGCAGTTTTTCTTTGGAAAACTGTATATGTGGTCTTGTCATTCACATTTTTCTACTTTTGTGCTGAAGTATGTTCAGAATTATAATTTGTTAGTATGTAATTTGCTGTGAAGTTTTCTATTTTGTTTTCCTACTTTGTTTTGTTAGAATAAAATGTGATTATTTTTCTAGGATATATATAATTCTAAAAAGTGGTGAAGAATAAACAAAGTTTCATATTGCATTTTGGTGTAGAGTTTTGTTTTGTTTTTTAAGAGACAGGCGTCGCATCTCACAGCAACCTCCAGCTCTTGGGCTTAGGTGATTCTCCTGCCTCAGCCTCCCGAGTAACTGGGACTGTTGGCGCCCACCACGCCTGGCTATTTTTTGTTGCAGTTTGCCTGGGGCCAGATTTGAACCCGCCACCCTTGGTATATGGGGCCGGCACCCTACCCACGAGCCAGAGGCGCTGCCTGTTGATGTAGAGATAGTTAAAAGCATTTTAAAAAATTTCAAACTACTGGTGAGGGCAATGAAGAGATCTAGCTGTCCTTTAAAACCTAGAAGGAATACATGCTAGAGTGTTGACAGTGTGTGGATGTTTCATTTGACTACGTGCGACAGAAAAACTGATTCATATTATCTTAAATAACAGATTCATTTTCCTTTTGTAACAAAACATCCAGAGATAAGGGGTATAGGGCTGGTGCATTTGTTCAAGGATATCACCTCCTTCCCTCTGTTTTGTTGTTTTAGTACACAAGGTCCCAAATGATCGTTTTGCCTCCAGGTATTGGTGTACCATTCTAGGTTGGAAGAAGGGGAAGAGATAGAGGCTGAAAGGCAGTGGGGGCTGGGCCAACCAAGAGGAAAGCAAGTGCCTTCTGTGGTGCAGGGCTGTCCAACCTTTCTTTTTTTCTACTGCAAATCAGAAGAAGAATTTTCTTGGGTCACACATTAAATACACAAACACTAACAACAACTGGTGAGCATGAAAAAAGGTCTGTGCACCACAGAGGAACAAAACAGTCCTCAAATAATCTGCATGTGGCCCACCAGCCACAGTTTGGATATCTGTCTAAACTTTAGAGAAGGGCAAGGGAAAAACAGTTTGTGAGTGGCTTTTTTGAAGCCACAGTGTGGAACAAAAGGCTTAGTTAAAGGAGTGGAGAGGAGAAAGAAACTTTTTGAGTTAATTTTAAGCAGTTAAAACTCAGCTGCTTAACAGTATAATTTATGAATGCTTACTGTCTCCTTACACTATGTAAAGACTTTCCATAATTAACCAAAACGGGTGGCGCCTGTGGCTCAGGGAATAGGGCACCGGCCCCATATACCGAAGGTGGCAGGTTCAAACCCGGCCTCGTCTGAACTGCAAAAAACTAGCTGGGCGTTATGGCGGGCGCCTGTAGTCCCAGCTACTCGGGAGGCTGAGGGAAGAGAATCGCCTAAGCCCAGGAGTTGGAGGTTGCTGTGAGCTGTGTGACGCCATGGCACTCTACCGAGGGTGATAAAGTGAGACTCTGTCTCTACAAAAAAAAAAAAATTAACCAAAACATATTTTGTTGACCTTCAAGTTCAAATAAAAGTTTAAAATTTATTTATTTTTTTTAACAAGTGAACAGTTTATTAAGAATTAAACAAAGGTATGATGTGATGCGGTACAAGCAAGACACTCAAGATAGGTGTAATAGTACTACTCACACAAAAACTTCAATTTCACCTCAAAAAAAATCACAAGACAACAGAGAAAGCAATTTCACTGTTATAAAATAAGATATTTTATGCAAAGTATTTAGTATTAAC
>CAUYRH010005102.1:0-18951 GCA_963574655.1 Perodicticus potto
GTCATAAGTGTAAACTGAAGGAGACACCAAGGTGCAGGTGTCTCCTCGGCAGTTGTCTGGCCTTTGTGGCTATTGGAGCCTCCGGTGGGGGCTTGGAGGTCCCCCTCCTTGCCTATCATACAGCCTGCTGGTTCCTCAGCCCGCGCTGCCATCGCACGGACACTGCCAAGGTGGAGGCGGCAGGTCCGCCAGCTCCGCTGAGCTGGTCGGGGCGCCAAATGTCCTGCATCAGTTTGATCTTAGATCCAGACCACTAAAACTTCCTTCCTGTCAGCAATAAGGCGGTAATTTTGCTTTCATATATTTGTGTGTTCACTTGAGTAGCACGTTTAATTTTCTTCAAGAGCGTGTGGTGTACAAGATTGCTTTAACTTGATAAGTATTTTTGTCAAATGAAGTTTTGTGTAAAAAAGAAAAAAATGTGATGCTATTTGATTTCTTGTAAATGCTGTGAATCTATATTTGTTGTTTTGTATCTGTACATTAAAATTAATTTGCCAAAAAAAATTTTTTTCTTCAAGAGCTTTTCCTTCACATTTAAAGTTTGGCTATTTGGTCAAGATGCTCTGGGCCTGTCTTTCAACAAGCCTTCTCTTCTCAGCTTAATCATTTCCAGTTTTTGATTTAAGGTGAGATGCCTAAAACTCTTCCTATCACTTGGACACTTAGAGGCCATTGTCAGGTTATGAATTGGCCTAACTTAAATATTGTTGTTTCTCAGGGAATAGGGAGGCCCAAGGAGAGGGAGAGAGATGGTGAAAGGACCCACCAGTGGAGCAGTCATGACATTTGCAACATTTATCAATTAAATGCGCCGTCTTATATGGGCACAGTTTGTGGTACCTCTCAGCAGCGATAATAGTGAGGTCAACGATCGTTGATTACAGATCACCAAAACAGATATAATACTGATGAAAAAGTTTAAAATATTATAAGCATGTGACCAAAGTGTGACACAGAGACACAAAGTGATGACGTGCTGTGAAAAGTGATACTAAGAGATTTATCGGATGCAGGGTTAACACAGACCTTCAATTTATTAAAAATGCAAAATCTCCAAAGCAAAATAAAACAAAGAGCAATAAAAGGAGGTGTGCCTGTATTTTTACGCATTTTATTGCACACCTGATGCATGTTCCCAATACAGTGCTGAGATGGAGCCATGCTGCTCTTAAAGAGTTCACAGTCTAGCTTTGAGATGAAGGGGGCCCCATTTGTATGCATGCACGTCTCACTGTTAGCTTACACCCTTGACTCTTAGCACATTCCCACAGTGCTCTAAATAAGTTCCTTTGGAGAGAAAGAGCTTATCGCAGGATTTCTTCTGCCTTGCACTTTACCAACACAGGAAGGTATCCAGAGCAGCCTTTCTAAATCTGGGACTCTTGGGACTCAGAATTCTGGGAATCTCTGAGCCTTAGCTGGCTACGCTATGTCTTATTGTTTTACTTCATTTATTTCCCCATACTTCGCCCACTATATAAGTTACTTAAGGCACATCCCAATTTCATCTGATGCTTGAGCCTTTGATCCATGGTCCCGCTTCTCCCTTCCCCTCTCAATCCCTCCTGAGTCTTCTACAGAGCTCCATTTAACTCATTTCCAAGTCAAAGTACCCAATAGACCTTTCCTATAGCCCTTGCCCTCCACTTGATTCTTCTGTTCATCCACCTCTCCACATATCCTAAACACCTGGTTTCAGCTTAGTCACAAAATCCAACAGCTGCTTTGGATCATTCTCTTTTGTGATTTTTTAGTACCATTGTGTGCTTTGCAAAGCAATCTCTTCCCTTGGCTTAGGTGATCATGCACCTTTTCCTTTCTCCTTCCTGAATTTCTCCTTCCTTAATTTTGTCCTTGAAATATTGTTATATTTTTTTATTTTTTTTTAATTGAATCATAACTGTGTACATTAATTCTTACCTCATCTACATCCTCTGCTTTTCTCGCACTAGATACCCTTTTTTGGATGATTTCACTCACTGTCCTGTTTTTTGTTTATGTAAGACTATTATTCTTTCCCATTGCCCGATTGCTCTCTTCTTAAAACTCTCCCTTGGAAACTCCCCACTGTGCATAGTACATTCTCAGGGTACTAATTCCTTATAAAACTGAAGGCCCTGGCTTCTTGCTGACTATTGACTGCTAAGAGTCACCAGCAGCTTCTAGAGGTCACCCCTAAATTCTAGAAGCTAAACACAGTGGGGGGGAAATGTACAGGGAGCCCGTGAGGGGATACACACCGTGAAAGTTCCTTCTATGGAGGAGATTAAATCTCCAAAAGGTGAAGGACATTTGGCCTGTGATCACCAGTGTTCTGGGAATGACAAAGTAGACAAACATTAAAATTTTAACACATATTTGTGAGAATAAAATATAAAACAAAGAAAAAAAGAAGCAGCCCAGTGTGAAAATCAACCAATAACAAATCTTACCGGGTTTAATGATAAATTACGTTGTTATTTTTCATAAACTACTTTAAATGCTATTTTGTCATTCGATTTTTAAGCAATCTCTTGAAGAAAGCAAAGCGATAATATGTAACTCATCTTACAAATGTAAAATAGGCACTTGGAGAAGTTAAATAAATGGCAGAAGGTCACCTGGTGGCAGGTGGTCTCTGAACCATGCTGTTGATTCCAAAGCAAAAATTCTCTTCAAAGGACCACAATTCACGAGAATATCCTCATATATTTTATGTAGTTAAAAAACACAAACTTTTGTTTATTCTATCAATCAATATCTGATTAAGTGCACAAAATAGATGATTGAGTATTTAAACTTATTATTGTGTGTAACAAATCAAGTGGATATATGGCAACTTTCAATTGGGGGAACTGCTGCTTTTTATCTTTTCACAGGTATTAATTAAGTAGATATTAAGAAGCATACTAAATTACACAAAAGTTATTTTCATGCAATTAAAGACATTTCCATGTTATGTCCTCTGAGGAGATAAAACTAAAGATAGCATTATGAAAAATTATAACAATCTAGTTGCTTGTAGTTACTTTGCACCTTAGTTATACTCCAGATCACTGCTTTCTATGTATGAGCTTAACTGCAGTAAAATAAGGTTATTAGAGACATAATACAAGATACTCATAACAATTGACAATGATGACAAAGAGAGTAACAGTAACTACCCTAATGCCCAATATATGCCCATCCCCATGTTGGGGTTTATCAGCTTTATTTCAATTAATCCTTGCTAGAGTACTATGTTGGGGTTACATAGTTATTTCCAAGAGCAAAACCAGCAAAACACTCCAGTTAAAAAAAGAGAGAGAAACTGGAACCAGATCTAGAAGTTCAGCAGATCCACAGCCAATCCATATACCACTTCTGTCCCAATCTCTCCCCCAGGTCCCACCAACCCTGTCATAGACATTTCAGAGGTCACTGCTCTCCCAATATCTCACCCAAATCCCCCAACCCTGTCACAGCCATTCCAGAGATCACTGCTCCCCCAATATCTTCCCCAGGTCCCACCAACCCTGTCATAGACATTCCAGAGATCACTGCTCCCCCAATGTCTCCCCCAGGTCCCCCAACCCTGTCACAGCCAATCCAGACATCACTGCTCTCCCACTATCTCCCCCAGGTCCCACCAACCCTGCCCCCTGTAGTGTCTGCCTTTCTCTCTGCATGGCTTTTGACGTCTCCTTTTCTTTCCCAATGGTCAGTCCTCTGCGTATGCTCCAATTCTATTGGAGACAGCACCTAGAACGCAATTCAACTTCCTACTCATGGCCCAGTACTCCTACCTGGTCAGGACTCTCCCTGCTCACTAACCTTCCCTTCTTGCTCTGCCCCTTGTTCCTGCCCCCATTCTCAGCCTTCTGACATTTCACTCACTTTCCCCTTCCCAGCTTGGAAAGCGGCTTCTTGGTTGGTTCCCTGGGATCTCAGCTTCTATGTCCCTTCTTCAAGACACCTTCTCTACCCTTGCTGCCTGATTTAGTTCTGCTCCCATTATTTTCTCTCTAATCGCCTTCTTTCACCAACCACACCCTGTTTGCTTCCTTCTCGGCAATTATCACAGCCTGCCACATCTGGCTTGTTTTATGTTTACTCATGTATTGTCCATCATCTCCATTCAACCATAAGCTTTATGAGGACAGTGACAGTGTTTGCCTTCACTACTGAATCCCTAGTGCCTGACACAATTTATAGAACATACAGAAGCACTCTGTATTTTTCAAATGAAAAAATGAATCAATTCACTGGCTAACTACCAGCACCTTCCTTCAGCAAAGGGCTTCCTAGAACACTCTGTTGGATTGTGTCCCTTGGCCTCAATGAGTGACAATCTCCATGTTGAGAGCGTCTACGTCTTCCCTTCTTGACTGTGAGTGGGACAGTTCCATGTAAAGGATTTGAGCACGTGACTGAACTGTAGTTAAGTTTTAAAGCAAAATCAGAGAGGTTAATTATCTTTCCCAGGGTGAGTATTTGAATTTGGATTTGTCTGACATTAAAGCTCAGACTGTGTCCATGCCAAACAATTCTCTGGCTGATGTAATGAAATTGACTTTCTTACCTTTCAACTTTAATCCCAATTGACATTGTATTCTGCACTTCCAGAAGAGAAAAAAATGGGAGTAGAATGGTTGCTTGGCAACCAAGGCACCAGGATGTCCTGGTTGCAGCATAATCAGTTGGAACCTGGCAAACCTCCCAACATTAGAGTAACAGGAATAATTATCTGAGTTCTAATATTCTATCACAGTTGCCCTGAATTCTAACTTGAAATGTAAAATTACAAACATTATTTCCAATTTCACATCATCTAAAATGTAATTATGTTCTTTAAGATAATTTAAAGCGTGACTGGCTGATTATTTAATCTCTTGACAAATTTATCCAAAATTATAGTATTAGCCTTAGGAGAGCTTCTGCGTGAATTATAATTTTTTAAAAAGAAGTTTCTCTGATTTTAAGGTAGCTATACTTCACCTGTAGGAAGTCACATATCTAGACAATTAAATTATTTGAATTATAACCAATAATTCAGATTTGTTTTGGTAGTAGATGTGAGATTATAGCCATTAACCAGTCTCACATTCTCAAGTAATGTACACATGAGGCCAGCCATGAAGAACACACAAAGAGGGGTTCAAAAGCCTATTGTGTAACACTGAGGCACTTACTGAAAATAGAAAAAACCTGAGATCCAAGTGGCTAGGATAGTTGAAGATTGGCGAGGCTTTTGGAGAGCTCAGTATTTTGTGCCATCCCCTCCACAGCTCCAAGACACAGTCAAGGAGTAGGGCTGTTTGTTCACCTCCAGAACAGAAAGGGGGCCTGATTTGACCATCAAAAGAACTAGCTACGTGTCTTCTGCATCTGAAAGACAACGTGAACTGGTGGCTTCACCTGAGAAATCCCAATTGTAAGAAGCTGCTGTTTTCCTTATGAGAGTGGTCCACTCTTAGCATTGCTAATATTTGTGATTGTAATATTATAGAAGAATTGGGGTTCTGTTTTGGAAAGAAATGGCTCTGTTTACAGCAGAGTTGGGGCTCTGTTTTGGAAAGAAACCTCTCTGCCACTGATGACGGTTCTAAGATATGCATTTCCTATGCACCTGTGGGTTATATTTGAGAAGGATGGAGGTATTGTCTTAGACCCTGGGTGGAAGACCTCAAGAGAGAGATGCCAGAGGTGGTCAAAGTTAGATTAGATGCCTGGAGGCTGAGAGAGGAGTCATAAACAGTCAGCTAGAAACTCAAGTTCTGTTCTTAATCATGAGAGGCAGGGAAGATGTCTCCATAAACTTTCAGAAAAAAGAGTAAGCCAGTATCAGGATGAGTCAACAAAGAAGAAGGCAGCCACAGCCCCTCCCAGTGCAGGCTGCCTGCTAGAGCAGAGCCAAGCTGTGGATGAGGAGACCTTTAACTGTTAATCACAATCAGAGTTGAGATTGGTACATCGGACAAGATGTTGCTTCCGTTACTAAGAGGAATCTGATTTGGAGAACAAAATGGCAGACTGTCTTTTCACTATAAAAGCATCCAGAAAAATGTATGCAGTTCACCTCACAGTGCATGAGAGAAGAACCAGTTGCCCAAATGGCATATGTGAATGAAGATGGGAAATAACAAAACTGTTTTTTGTTTCTTATGATACCTGCTGTTTTCCTTATGAGAGTGTTCCACTTTTAGCATTGCTAATATTTGTGACATGATTTCCAACATTTGAATATTGAATTACCTAGCCCACCAAAAATAAGAGGTGAATAGTAAGGAGTGAAATAAGCTAGAATGGAACACAGTGACAAAAATGACACTCACAGATACCATTTAGGCTCCACAGTATTCATGGGTTTTCATCAGATATGCTGGAGCCTCATTAATTTGACCTGACCAAGTGGAACTAAAATGGTGCCTTCTGTGTACCAGGCACTCTGGTGTCCACTGATGCTGCACATCACCCCCCACTACCCCCAGGCCAGAGATTCTCCATGGGGTTCTTGGAACAGCTTTCAGGTGGGTCAGGTGCCTGACTTTGAGGCAGCTTTGCCTCTCCAGTGAGCTACTCACATGACATTATTTTCCACACTTGTTCTAATTTGTGAACGTTTGAGAAGAAGTCTTCTATGCAATTCTATGAGTTAGATAGTAATAATCTCATTTTATAAAATACAAAATGGAAGCTCATAGGGATGCTAATTAAATTTTCACTGAAGAACTAATATTCAATCTAACAAACTTCACTATGTAATATTTTCTTTCAAATTAACTGCAAACTAGAAAGCTAGACAATTCCTTTTCACTATGACTTAGGAAGGATGAATTTGTGAGGAATGTTTAAGAGCAGAGTTTAACTCCTTAAATATATAGCTTCTGAGTAATTAACATTATCTATTTGTATATGGGTGATATTAATACAATAGAGAGGTAGTATTCTGAGTACCTTGTAGGTATGTACTTAATCACCATACAAAAACCAATGGGGTATGCCATTTCTCCCCATTTTTCAGAGAAGAAAAATGGTACAAAAAGAGCATATATGTAACATATAATGCATCACAGCAAGTAAGTGGAGAATTAGGATTTAGGTTCTGCTAGTCTGACTTAGAGTCAATTAACAATTACTGGACATTGCCTTTTTAAATATTCATATTAGGGGTGTGTACATGAAGCAAATTTATATCTTTCAAGCGAAGGCTACAATCCAAGTATTGCACAATAAGATGGGGAATGGGGTGAGGAAGGGATGGGGAGGGAGAGGGTGGGGGGAGAGATGATAAAGGGTGAGATCACACTTGTGGTGCATATGTGAAGGGTCAGGAGAAATATTCTAAATACGGATCAAAATTGTTTTCACATAGTAAATGAGAAAATATCATGAATGTTATATTAATCAGGTTGATAAAAATATCTCCGATTGTATGGGAAGCCTGCACACTGTACTCCAAGATTGAATTATTGTACACAGTTATGACTCAATAAAAAATAACTAAAAAAAAAGAAAACTCTGACAAAGATATAAAAGAACAATACATAGTGATGAGAGGGACAATTTTAAAACTTCCAGAAGAGGTCATTTGCACACATTTCACGTGTACTTATCATTAATGCATGTAATAAGAGTAGAAAAACTCTTAGAAATGTGAAGTTTTTCTGAAGTTATACTTCAAACATTACAGATAAATCTAATATCCCCAAGTACTCCTTGATTCAATGCCATTAACAAGTAACACAGTCTTGAAGATCAGCAGGAGCAATGAACTGAAAATGCAATGAATGATCACAAACCATATCCAAAAAAAAAAAAGAATTAAAACCTAAAATGGGAATTTCCCAGTAAATGGTGTAACTGTAACACTGCATCCTACTGTGCCTAATCTGTATACTCTTGCCAGCAGAAGCCAAGTAGCCCACCAGCCTGGACTTAATAGATGCCTTTTCAGTTTAAGGCTGGCTCCAAGAAGCCAGAGGCTGTTTGTTTTCCAGTGGGAGAGAACAGACATGGAAACTGAGATACAGTACACCTGGACCAGGTTGCCACAGGGGTTCAAAACACCCGCAATTTTTGGAAAAGCAGTGGCTGGTGACTTGCAGAAATTCCCGGCTGAGGAATTAGAACATGTGCTGCTCCAATATGTTGTTGACCTCATTTTAGGACGCCCTACCCAGGAGGGCTGCACATAAGGCACAGACTGTCTTTTATGACATCTAGAGGTATGTGGCTACATAGTGTCCAAACAAAAGGCCCAGATTTGCCAGGGGCAAGTACATTATCTGAGATTTACTATCCGGCAGGGGGAAAGGAATCTAGGCATGGAAAGGAGGCAGGTCATTAATCGCCTCCCCACTCCCAAGAGCCAAAATCAGGTTCGGGAATTCCTAGGCACAGTTGGCTTTTGTCATCTTTGGATCCCCAACTTTAACGTCTTGGTTAAACCCTTGTATAAGACAACTAAAGAAAAGGAAGAATCTCAGAGTGACAGTACCCCACTCTGTGGTCACTTTAATGGACACTAAAAGACATTTTTGGCTCTCTAATGTAAGAACACCCTGAACCAAGCCAGGCTCCTTCTAGTCAGTGGAAGAGAGACTGAGCATGACTGTATGAAAGTTATAGATAATGTGTATTCTAGCAGACCTGACTTGCATGTCCAGCCTTGAACAGTTGTAAACCGGGACTTGTATGTAGATGGAAACAGTAACGTGACAATGCAAGGAGAGCGACAGGCTAGGTATGCAGTGGTTACCTTAACAGAGACTGTAGAGGCTAAGCCCCTACCCCAAGGAACATTGGCTGAGAAGGCTGAGTTAATTGCCTTGACCCAAGCCTTAGAACTAAGTCAAGGGGAAAATGTGAATGCTTTTCTGACTCTCCAAGTACTCAGGGCATTGTACAAGGAGAAGGGACTATTAAATTCTGGGGAAAAGGAGATTAAGTATCAGCAGGAAATACTTTAGCTACTACAGGCAGTATGGAAACCCCGGAAGGTGGTAATGATGCACTGTCGTGGACATTAAAGAGATGCTTCCACCATCACTAAAGGGAACACTAGGGTCGTACAGAGGCAAAAAGAGCTGCATCCAAACCATACCAGGTGTCACGAGTGACTCCCCTCATCCCATGGGTTCCAGAGATGACCTCATCTACTCCCGGGAGGAGAAAAAATGGTTGGCAGTGGAGGGGAGCCAGGAAGCAGAGGGAGGATGGATAGAGATGCCAGACGGACGAGTAGCAGTCCCCCAGGTTCTAGGAGCCACTGTGGTGACAGGAGTATTTCAGGCAGTTGCTGAGCCAGTACTTCTAGATCTCCCACCTGACAGCCCTGGCCAAAACTGTTAGTCTACAGCATGTCACCTACTGCTAGTTCAACATGTGCCAAGGACTGACGGTACATCCTTCAAGGACTTCCAAGTAGACTTTACTGAAATGCCCAGGTTTAGAGGGAAAAAGTACTTGCTGGTGATGGTCTACTAGACTTAGAAGAGGTAAAAGTCTTCCCCTTCAGGATAAAAGGACTCCTGAAATAGTAAAATATTGCCCAGAGAAATCATCCCATGGTTTAGGTTGCCACTCTGGTTTAAACTTGACAATGGGTTAGCCTTCATAACAGAACTTGTGCAAATAATGAGCTAAAGTTTTGAATAACTTATAGGCCTCTAAGCTTAGACAGAGTAAAGTGCATGAACAGGACCCAACATGTTTCCCTAGACTGAAAGTACCATGATTGGTCCTTCAGCTACTAGGGAAGGGGGGGAATGAAAGGACCAATGTGACGCCATTTTGTTAACAGACTCCATTTTACAGGTTGCTGTGTAATTTGCTGTGTAATGCTAGTTTTGCAAATTTTGGTTCCTTGCTCCAGTTCCCCCGACTACCTTCACTGGTTGATCAATACCAGCCCCTTCCTGCTTAGCGAACACCCAACTGTTCCTGGCACCGCCGAGGTATCCAATCAATAAGTGACAAGACACCTGGACTCATCCTTACTCCACCCTTCCCTTATCCCACTCCCCTTATCCCATTCCCCCCTCCCAACTTCCTTTTGGTACACTATAAGAATACCTCAGCCCCACCCCTCAGGGCATTCAGATCGATCCGCCATTTTGACGGAGCTGAAGGCCTGAGCCTAGGTTTGTAATAAACTTCACCCTTTGTTTTTGCATCAGGGCGCCTGGTGTTTCTTCTGGGGGGACTCCAAAATTCGGGCACAACACTGATCTGCTACTTTAACCAAGACAGTTCACCTCTAGCAGCATCTAAATCTTAACTTGTAAAATGGAAACACTCATTAGTTTATCATGAACATTAAATGAGATTATGCCCATGAGAGCCATAGAGAAGTCTGGTACTTAGCAAGGGCTTATAATCAGTGTCATCATCATTATCAGTAACTATTAGTAGTATTACTATTATTTCTACTATTTGTAGTCATCTGATAGCACCATAGAATGTGCAACTGAAGTCAGGAGAACTAGTTCCTCAATTCTGCTATTTCCTATACATTCCTACTTAGAGAATGAAATCATCCCTTGGTCTAATTTTCATCATCTCTCACAAAAACTTGAATTAGGGGATAAGTCAGACCCCTTCTGCCCAGAGGTTTGTGGACCTCAGCTAACTGACCAGAAGCTTCGGGGTTTGCGTACTCTGTGGAGCAACACTTGTCACTTTCATTGCATCAAGCCCTCCTCAATGCCCAGTTAATGCATGTGGCATGCTTGCTAACTTCCCAGAAGTACACTGTGTTGAGAGCCACAAGGCACCATCTTCATGCATCTTCACGTCAGCTCTATGTTACAGGGGCTGTTAATCTCCTTTTGTCAGGTACTGAAGCTGAGACTTAGGTAGCTAGGATTTAGCTGCAGGTGCCTAACATCCAAATCAAATTGTCTTCTGTGTCCCCAGCATTCAGTATAGTGACTGGTATGGTAATACTTTTGTGCTCACAAGTCAGTGATTTTCAACCAATATGCCAGAGAGGATCTTAGGTGTGCTGCAAAAATTTTTAAAGATCATTAATTAAATTATCTTTGAAAGAAATTGAAAGCACAGGAAGTATATTCTTTTTTACTCTTTTTTTGATCCACATAATTTAAGTGTTCTTCAGAAGTTTAACTATATGTTCAAGTGTACCATGAGATTAAAAAGGTTGAAAAGTACTATCCTAAGCAGAAGCTAAGCAAACCAGATTGTTCAAGAGTTTCTATCAAGATTTCACTATCTAATCATTATTGGTTAAATCAACAGCCATTGGTGACAACTGAATCTCCAAGTCTCCTCCCCTCCTGGAGATCAGAGGTGGTCTAGAGGCTGAAAGTTTCAACCTTTTAGTTACCTGGTTGATTCCTCTGGCAATCAGGCCTAAAGAGGCTAGTTTTGAATAACAAAAAACATTCCTCACAGTGGTTATGGCACCAGCCAGATACATCCAGGGTGGTGGATTTGAACCTGGCCTGGGCCACCTAAACAATGACAACTGCAACCAAAAAATAGGTGGGGGTTGTGCCGGTCACCTGTAGTCCCAGCTGAGGCAAGAGAATCGCTTAAGCCCATGAGTTTGAGGTTGCTGGAAGCTGTGACACCATGGCACTCTACTGAGGGCAACATAGTGAGACTCTGTCTCAAAAAAAAAAAAACAAAACAAAACATTCCTACCACTCCAGAATTCCAAGCAAGAGTTTGGGGAGCTCTGTACTGGGAACAATGAACATAACCAAATATATACTCATGTGTATATATTTTATCATACCTTCTCAAACTCTATCAAAATATAGAAAAGGAAGGAACATTTCCTAACTTGTTCTATGAGGCCAGGATTACCTTTACACCAAAGCCAAAGAAAGGCATCACAAGAAAATGACAGACTAATATCCTTTATGAAAATAAATGCAAAACCTGAACAAAATAGTAGCTGAGTCCAGTAGAATGTTAAAAGGATGAACAAAATAAATGATCTAAAGATTGTGAGTCAGATTCCAGGCCCAGAGAGATATTAAAATGAGAAAAATCATGTCCTATTTCTCCCTCGGGCTACATATTGATATCTTGAAACTGCTGGCTATGGCCACAGTAGCTACAAATTAACTTAACAATGCTGCACCAGGCCACACCCTATAGCTTAAAAATGTATACCCAATCGCTAATCAATGTTATTTCTTAAAACAAATGAGAATTCCTGGGCGGCGCCTGTGCCTCAATGGGTAGGGCGCCAGCCCCGTATATCAAAGGTGGTGGGTTCAAACCCAGCCTCGGCGAACTGCAAAACAGAAAAATAGTCTGGCATTTGGCGGGTTTGAACCGGGTGCTGTAGTCCCAACTACTCGGGAGGCTGAGGCAAGAGAATCGCCTAAGCCCAGGAGATGGAGGTTGCTGTGAGCTGTGTGACACCAGGTTACTCTACTGAGGGCGATAAAGTGAGAGTCTGTCTCTACAAAAAAAAAAAAGAGAGAGAGAATTCCTGACAAACAACTTTCTTTTTTCTTTTTGATGGAAAAAGACATTTTTTTTTAATTAGATCACAGCTGTGTACATTAATACAATCATGGGATACAATGTGCTGGTTTTATATACAATTTAAAATATTTTCATCAAACAGGTTAACATAACACAATAACCAAGAAAATGCCATGAAGGCTGTTAACCTGACAAACAACTTTTTATCAGGTCAGTACCTGGGTTTTCTTGTTTTTTGTCTTTTTGGTGGGGTGTTTGCCTTTAAAAATCCCCTTGTAACTGCTATTAATCAAAGTACATACTACTTAGGACAATTTGAATCTATACTGCTGCTTTACAATCAGCTCTCTACCTATATTAATTTTGCCTCAGCTTTCTTCCTTTTGGATCAGCATTTCTGGTGGTGTAAATAGGAGTCACAGTAGCTCCCCCTGATGTTTCTCTCTCTGGGTCAGAGGCCATACTTATAGAATCAGGTACCTGCCCAAATAAACTTGCCCTGCCTAGGCAGTGTCAGGTTCCTGGCCCACCCAGGATGGGTCACACTCATGTCCCTCCCAGGAAACAGGAATGGCACCAATCGTGGCAGCCTTAACTGTTTATATCCCTGTCCGCCACAGCCAACGTGTGGATTTCTCCCTAGTCAGGAATATCACCCCACCTGCACTCTAGGTGGAATAAAAGCCACTTTAATTGCATGAATTGGATCTCGCATTCCTTTCCTTTCGTCTCGCATCTTGGAATGATTTTATCCTCAGGTCCAGAACCTTTCATCTGGTGCCAAAACCCGGGATTAGGGAGAAGCCCCTTGTGGGGGCTGAAAATACACCCTACCAAACCTAACCAAACGGACTCTTATTTCTGCGAGACAAAGAGAAATCCTACATTCTGACCTTGGCTAACATCCATCCACTTCATACTTATCTAAAAACTTTCTGCACTTCTTTCCTCTTCCTGTTCCTACTCTACCTCCTCCTCTCCACCCCCCTTTTCGTGCTCTTGCATATTTTTATATGATCTCTTTACTCCTTCTACATGCACTCAGAGGCTAAATTCCCTCTCCCCTCCGCCTTTTCCCTCCTCCGTGCCCTACTATGGGCACATGTCCCTCTGGCTGGTTGAGGTCATGTACTGAGGGGGAGCCCTCTTTTGACCGAAGTCATTAAGTGCATCTTAATCCGGGTAATTTCCCAACGCCAGCCTCGCCAACCCTACTGTGGGTTTAGATTGTTTTCAGTAGTTCAGTTCACTGAACTGGGTTACTCATCTAGAATCTTCTGGGAGGTCTAGATTCGGCTGACAACCGTAGCAAAGGAAGCTCTCTCTGGTTGCAGTCTTGGTCCTTTTATTGCAATATCGGTTGTTTTATTGGTCCTTTTGTTCCCTTTATTTTCTGCTTACAGCCTCTTTGTGTTAGCTTTAATCTCATTTACTTTCTTCCTCCAGTTTTTACTATGGGCAACACTCCGTCACGGATTCTCCCTTCTTCACCTCTAAGCTGTCTCATAACTCACCTGAAACCTCTTCATCTCTACCCTGACGTCATCAAACCCAAACGTCTCATTTTTCTATGTAATAATGCTTAGCCTACATATAAACTTGGCAATGGTTCACATTGGCCTAAACATGGCACCTTCAGTATCTCAATTCTCACTGATATCAAAAATTACTGTCTCAAATTAGCCAAATGTCGGAGATTCCTTACATTCATGCTCTCCTCACACTCTGAAATATTCCTTCCCTGTGTTCTTCCTGTGAACCCTCTCAGGTTCTCCTTGCACGAATACCTCCAAATTTTGCAGACTCATCTGACTCTCCATTATCTTCTTTAAATACAGCAGATAACTGCCCCTCTCGACTTCCTCCCTACTGGCAAACTGCCACCCCTCCCCTCACTTCTCCAACTTCCACTCCTCCCCCCCTTCTCCAATTCCCCAATGCTCGGTAAGAGAAAAAAAAAAAAAAGGTGTATCTGGGATGGAAAAAAAGTGACAGACCCAGCTTTCCCCCCCATACTGGCTATACCTTTATACCTCCCACTTCCAAAATACCTCAACCCTCATACACCCTCTGAGAGGTTGCAGGAACAGAAGGCATTTTCAGGGATCATGTCCCATTTTCTCTCTCAGACCTCTCCCACATAAATCAAAGATTAGGCTCATTCTCTACAGATCCCACAAAATACTCTCAAGAATTTAGGTATCTAACTCAATCATATGATTTAACCTGGCATGATTTATATGTCATCCTCACCTCTATTTAACTTCAGAGGAAAGGGAACAAGTCTGGACTCAAGCCCAAATTTATGCTGAAGACCTATGTAGAATAGGTCAAAATCTGCCAGAAGGCACTAGGGCTGTTCCCCGGGAAGACCCCACTTCGAATTGCCAAACTAATGCTGCTGGAATCCACCTCTGTAACCACATGGTCCAGTGTCTCTTAGAGGGACTAAAGAAAGCAGCCCATAAGACTGTCAGTTAAGTTAAAAGAAATTACCCCAAAACAGGATGAAAATCCTGCCCAGTTTTTAGCTTATCTTAATGAAGCTCTCCAGCGATATACTACCCTATCTCTGAAAAGCTACAAGGACAAACTCATTGTTAACATACATTTTATCCCTCACTCTGCACCTGACATCCAGAAAAAAACTCAAAAAATCCCAAGACCCTCAAACCTCTCAGGTAGATCCTATTAACCTGGCTTTTAAAGTTTTTAATAATCATGAGGACACTTTCAAAAGGCAGCGGCTCTCAAAATTCCAGTTATTGGCTTCTGCCATTAGACAAAACCTGGCAGTTTCTCAGAATTCCCCAGGGTACTCTAAAAAAACAAGATTTCCCCCCAGGACTGTGTTTTAAACGTGGCAGGCGAGGTCACTGGACAAAACTATGCCCAAGCCAAACCCTCCCCACAAACAATGTCCAACCTGCAGAAGGCCTCACTAGAAGTTTAACTGGTCAAGTTCTTCTGAGAATTTGGTTTGCAGTCACTCCCAGACCAAGGTTACAGAACCTGGTTTGCAGATGCACCCAAAACATGCCTGAATTTCCCAACCTTCTGGGCCTAGCTGTTGAAGATTCCTGATTCCTAAATGATCAGAGTGTCCTGGGATAATTACAAAGTCTAAACTCCAGAGAAATTTGCTAGTGGAAGGTAAGCCAGTTTCTTTTTTAATAAATGTGGGAGCAACCTTTTCCATGCTGCCATCTTATAAAGATCCTTTAAAACACACAGAGAGCTGGATGATGGGTATTGATGGTAATATAATCTACCCCCATACTCCACCTTTATGGTGCACACTTTCTGGACACTTTCTCGCATTCATTCCTTATTATTCCATCATGTAATATTCCCCTACTAGGTAGAGATATTGTGTCAAAATTGCAAGCTACCTTGACGATTCCCGCTGGTCCCCACCTCTCACTACCCATCCTGCTCCTCTCCAAGCCCTCCATTCTCTCAATCTAACCTCCCTGTAGATCCTATTGTAACACCCTACCTAATCCTGAAGACACCTGGTTTATTAATGGCAGTTCTTTCAAGCCCACTGCTCACTCCAAGACAGGTTCTATTATTGTGTCTTCTTCCCACATTATCACCTCTGTTACTCTGCCCTTGGGCACTTCCTCGCAACAGGCAGAACTCTTAGCCCTCACTAAAGCCTTACAACTCCACCATGCAGCCATAATGGCAAGAAAGGGGATTCATTACCACCCAATGCTCCTCTATCATCAATACCACACTCATTAAAGACTTCCTAAATGGAGCTACACTTCCAAAGGAAATTGCCATTATTCACCCCTAGATTTGGTCTCCCCAGCTCTATTCAGAGTGACAACATCCCAACTTTCATTAGCCACCTCATCTCCCACATTTCACCACCCCTAGGAATTCAGTGGTGTCTACATGCACCTTACAGACCCCAATCAACAAGAAAAGTGGAATAGACGAACAGCAAGCATCCTTAAACAACATCTCACAGAATTAGTACCCCAACACAAACAAGATTGGATTAAGTTCCTTTCCATCGCCTTACTCTGCATTCGCTCTACCCCTCGCAACCCCTTCTTTTATAGCTCTTTTGAAATAATGTAAGGCAGAACTATTATTCTAGACCATGGCCCTCCCCTAGACTCTATCATAGGAGACTATTTTCCCATCCTCCAGGAAACTAGACATGAACTTAGAAAAACAATCAATCAGCTTTTACCTCAACCCTCAGCAGAGAAACTCACAGACCAAATCAGAGGGCAACAAGTTCTCCTCAAATCTGCCTTGCCCCACAAGACTTTGTCTCCTCCTCATTGGATAGGCCCTCACATGGTTCTTTACAGCACCCCCACAGCTGTTCGCCTTGTGAACTCCCCAGTTTGGATTCACTGATCTCGAATAAAACTGTGTCCTACAGAAAAACTTCCAACACTGAAGAACTATCACTGGAAGTCACAAGTACTGTCTCCTGTCACCTTAAACTCACCAGGATCTCTGAAGAATCCACTTCCTAATAAACGTTTAACACTCCTCCCCAATTTTTTCCTTTTCTCCATAACTCTTCTCAGAATGCCTGGCTACTCTCACACATTCAAGGTTGGAACAACCACCTTAAAGCCTCTCAAAATCTGTGACCAAAGATTGGCACCTTCCAAGACTTTCTCTCTAAAGAAACCCAATTTTCTTCCCTTCACTTTTTCCTTCTGGCTACCCCTCCTGTCAATTCTGGCCTTACTCCCCTACCCATTGACCTCAACTAATGATAAAGTCACTAACTATAATCCTTCTCATTCTTAGTCATAGATCAGCAATTTATTGAGTAGATGGTCACCTGCAAACTGCTCATATCCTTGTCCTACTGAATCCCAACTACCTCAAACTAAAAAAAATAAAATAAAAAAATAAAAAATAAAACAAAGAATTCCTGTAAACACCACTCCCTTCCCCATTCCTCTCTCCCTTCCATTATTTTCATAGGCAGCCCACACAGCCCCTCTCCCCACATGAAGCAAAGAGACACTATGCCCATCACCTACCTCCTTATAATAAACTAAAGAGGCTGGTATGATAGAATCAGGTACCTGCCCAAATAAACTTGCCCTGCCCAGGCAGGGTCAGGTTCATAGCCCATCCAGGATGAGTCATACTCATGTCCCTCCCAGGAAATAGGAATGCCACTAATGCTGGCAGCCTTAACCCTTTAAATCCCTGTCCACCATAGCCTACATGTGGATTTCTTCCTAGTCAGGAATATCACCCCACCTGCACTCTAGATGGAATAAAAGCCACTTTAATCACATGAATTGGATCTCTGCTTTCCTTTCATTTTGCATCTTGGAATGATTTTATCCTTAGGTCTGGAACCTTTCACATACTACCCTGAATATATCCCATGTTGTCTCAAAGAGGTGCTTGGTACCAGCACAACCATTGCATCTTCAGAAGTCCCACCAGGCACTTTGGGTTTGTTCCCTTGAATTCAGACCTCCCACTCTTTGTTTGAAGGTCTACTCTAGACTTTACTTGGGTATTTCAAACTTCTTTCCTTTCAGAGTGAGGGCTTTGGTCTCTATTTTTGGACAAAAGATTAGGGGAAAGAGCTCTGCAGAGAATTGCCTTTTTTCTGCTTGTCTCAGAATTAAGGGTTCAGGTCAAAGATTTTCTGCTGGGTCTCACAGTGGAAGTTTAGGTCAAAGGATTAGTGAGACACCAGTGGTTTCATTTTACACAGCTTGCTTCTTAAGATTCCAGCCATTTTCTATCACTTCAAAATTCACACTTAGCCCTTCATTTGCAACCAATTCCTGTTAGTTCCTTTTTTGCTCTTCTGGAGGAGTATGAAATGAAGATATGGTTTCTCTCATTTTATTCCCCTGGTTGTTAGACACTATCACACTTCAACCCTAAACACATTCCCAACCTTGAACACTTTTGAAAAGTTCCTAAATTATGGGAAATGAAGCTTCAAAAACTGAGTGTTCTTTTTAGAAACACCAGCTGGATTTATGTATAATACTTTATGGGCATCTCCTCTTAACTATATAAGAAAGTGAACTCACTTAACTCAGGATAGCCTTAAGCAACAATGACCAAAAATAAGGATTTTTTAAAATAATTTATTTGTGCATGCAAATGAGAAAAACTGATTTTAAAACCAGATAATTTAAATAGGAGACTTAATCCCAATGGTACCTAAAACTTTACTAAAAAAACCTAAAAGAAAAAATGCCTCCTTTCAAGAGGTAAACAAAAGGATTTTTTTTTTTTTTTTGAGACAGAGCCTCAAGCTCTCACCCTAGATATAGTGCTGTGGCATCACAGCTCACAGCAACCTCCTCCAACTTCTGGCCTCAAGCGAGTCTCCTGCCTCCACCTCCCAAGTAGCTGGGGCTACAGGCGCCGGCCACAACACCCGGCCATTTTTTGGTTGCAGCCGTCATTGTTGTTTGGCTCCCAAAATTTATTTTCAGTATAATTACCTCGACAAATTGTCTTCTTTCTTCTAATTGTTCTGCTTCTAATTTCCCAAGA
>CAUYRH010005104.1:0-35152 GCA_963574655.1 Perodicticus potto
TTTATATGGAACCAGAAAAAAACCCACATAGCTAAGGCAGTTCTTAGTAATTAAAAACAAAACTGGGGGCATGACCATACCAGACTTTAGGCTGTACTACAAAGCCACAGTGGTCAAGATGGCATGGTACTGGCACAAAAATAGAGACATAGACATTTGGAATCGAATAGAAAACCAGGAGATGAAACTAACATTTTACAACCACCTAATCTTCGATAAACCAATCAAGAACATACCTTGGGGGAAAGACTCCCTATTCAATAAATGGTGCTGGGAGAACTGGATAAATGCACGTAAAAGACTGAAACTGGACCCTCACCTTTCTCCACTCACAAAAGTTGATTCAAGTTGGATAAAGGACTTAAATTTAAGGCATGACGCAATAAAAATCCTAAAAGAAAGCATAGGAAAAACACTGGAAGATATCGGCCTGGGGAAAGACTTCATGAAGAAAACTGCCATGGCAATTGCAACAACAAGAAAAAATAAACAAGTGGGACTTAATTAAACTCAAAAGCTTCTGTACAGCTAAGGAGACAACAACCAAAGCAAATAGACAACCTACCCAATGAGAAAGGATATTTGCATATTTTGAATCAGACAAAAGCTTGATAACTAGGATCTATAGAGAACTCAAATTAATCCACATGAAAAAAGCCAACAATCCCATATATCAATGGGCAAGAGACATGAATAGAACATTCTCTAAAGAAGACAGATGAATGACTAACAAACATATGAAAAAATGCTCATCATTCCTAATTATTAGATAAATGCAAATCAAAACCACCCTGAGATACCATCTAACTCCAGTGAGAATGGCCCACATCACAAAATCTCAAAACTGCAGATGCTGGCGTGGATGTGCAGAGAAGGGAACACTTTTACACTGCTGGTGGGACTGCAAACTGATACAACCTTTTTGGAAGGAAGTATGGAGAATTCTCAAAGAACTCAAGCTAGACCTCCCATTTGATCCTGCAATCCCATTACTGGGTATCTACCCAGAAGGAAAAAAATCCTTTTATCATAAGGACACTTGCACTAGACTGTTTATTGCAGCTCAATTTACAATCACCAAAATGTGGAAACAGCCTAAATGCCCACCAACCCAGGAATGGATTAATAAGCTGTGGAATATGTACACTATGGAATACTATTCAGCTATTACAAAAAATGGAGACTTTACAGCCTTTGTATTAACCTGGATAGAAGTGGAACACATTATTCCTAGTAAAGCATCATAAGAATGGAGAAGCATGAATCCTATGTACTCAATTTTGATATGAGGACAATTAATGACAATTAATGACACAGTGGAGGGTGGGGGAAAAGGAGAATAGAGAAAGAAGGAGGGAAGGGTGGGGAAAGGAAGAGCAGACAGAGGGAAGGTGGAAGGGGGGTGGGGTATTGGTGTGTGCCACACCTTTTGTGGGCAAGACACAATTGTAAGAGGGACTTTACCTAACAAATGCAATCAGTGTAACCTGGTTTCTTGTACCCTCAATGAATCCCCAACAATAAAAAAAAAGACAAATTTAAATCTGAAGTTAAGAAAGCATTGAGTTATTCCCTAAACTAACATCTGCATTGTATATTTGCTTGTTAAACCGTGCACCTTTTCAAGCTATTCATACTCCTACCTTACCTGGCAGCTCTGAAGTGGCTGTTTTGTGTGTTTTCTGAACATAGTCTCATTCTCAAATATAGATCAGTCATGGTTACAGGAAAGGTTTGTTTTTGTTTGTTTGTTTGTTTGTTTTTAAGGCTTGCCCATTACAAGGTATGGTATGAAGAAAAAGTTGGCTGAGATGATAAAAGATGATGGAAGTGTTTTCTTCACACCCTGTTAGAATGAATAGCACATGGTATTTATGTCAAAGCGTTTGTTTTTTTTTTTAACCTGAGCTTGGTAATTTCCTAGGGTCATCCTGGTTAAATTAGATTTTAATTCCAAATTATTGTTGCTGGAAATGTTCCCACTAGTCAATTCATATTTCCTGAATAATAGGATTTGAGCCAAAATTGAAAAGTGCTAGTAGAGTGAATGAAGAACATTTGCCACATTACCTTTGGAAACAAGTTTTGTGTGTGTTTTTTTAACTTAAAGAATTTTATAAGTACTAGTTTTTATTCTAATATATATATACTTATATATTCAACATATATATATCTGACATTCCTGAGAAACAGAGGCACTCTTCAGAAGACTCTTTCTAGCTAACTTGAGGTCTCCCCTACCCTAACACTGAAGTGTGGACTGAGGGATGTTTATTCTGTCTACTCACTGCATACATCTTTCTCCTGCCAAGTTTCAGTACAAGAGTGAGAGGCATCTTGCTTGTTAACAAACTCATGTTGCATAGACTGTTGGAAAAGTGAATCTTACTGTCTTCCTTATACTTAGAGTATACAGAGAGAGCCACTCAACAAATAAAGGGAGAAAAAGGAAATGCTAGAGGGACTGTCAAGTTAGCTGTGTCAGGCACTCAGTTCTGATGTCCTTCACAACGAAGGACCAAAACAGCGAGCAAATAATCACACATCAAACAGAGAGTCTGAGAGAGAACACTGAAATTCAGCAGGGAGGTGACAGGGAGGTCCTGAGGTGTAGAATAAAGGGGAAATGAAGCAGCTGACCCAGCTGGGATTGTCTCAAAGCTAGAGGAAAGTCCCCAGTATGGGGAACAGGTGAGCAAGAGATCTCCAGCAGTCCCCATTCCCATCAGACTCCTGTGATTCTCATTACAGGAAAGCCCCTCAGCCCTTGTTGGCTCTGAGACTAGCATACAGATGCTCTTGAGGTCCATGCAACAGTGTTATTCTGTAGAGGGAATTCACAGTGGGTCCCTCATGCCCCCTAAGACCCAAGCAGCTGTAGCATGATGCCATTTTGAGAGCCCCAAATCTTGGTCCCTGAAACTGCTCATAGTGTTAATGATTCCCTTTTGAAGGGATGGATTAGACACGGGGAAGGGGTATGGGTAACACCTGGCATGGGAATAAAAAGGGAAAAGGGGACAAATTGAATCCCTTTAGCCAGTTTTGTTCTCTCCATATTTGATGATTTGTTTATTTTCAGTTAAAATTATTAAAGTACCATCTTGTTCCCAATTTTGGCAAACCCTAACACATCTCTTCTGCTTCCCTTTTCTCCTGTGTTGAGGCACTGGGAGAGCTCTAATCCCTTCACCTTCTCTCAGGAACAGAGGCACGTTTTTCTGACACCCCCCCTTTCATGTCTCTGTGCCTGCCCCTTCCCTTCTCACTCCCCATCCTTTTAACACTGGCAGCTCCATCATTGGTTCTCTTTCCTCTTCCTATTACACAAGGCTTTTCAAGCATAGTGAATCAAGTAAGTGCTAAGTTGTGTCCGGCAGAGTATAATTGCCGCAGGAGATCAGAGAAGGTAACCAGAAAAGGAAACAAGAGGAGATACATGTGGGAGCGGGCCCAGAGGATAGAGGTGTCAGTAGAGTGCAACTGTTGAGTGATCACAGCATGGCAAGCACCATGCCAAGCACATCAAATACAAATGCACATGCAGTCACACAGTCTTCCAGGGGGATACCACAATCACCATTTTACAAGTGAAAGAAAGGTTTAGGAAAGACTCTATGTCTAGTAAGTAATAGGATATGCATTCAAAGATTCCTTTTTATGAAAGGTCTAGCCCTCACATCAACAGTTTAATCTTTCTGGCTCTAAACCTATGGTCTAGACTACTGTGTCTACACATTTGTCTGGGCAGAGGAAACAAAGCAGGCAATATAATAAAAGTCATATATGACAAACTCACAACTAATATACCGAATAGGGGAAAGGTAAGGTTCTTTTATCTATGACCTGGAACAAGACAAGGATGCCCACTGTCACCACTCTTGTTGTTCAGCAACAAGAATGGAAGTCCCGGTCAGAGTGGTTGGGCAAAACCTGTGGTCGAGACCATTCTGATTCCAAAACCTGTGGTTGAAACTATCATGTCTATAGATTTGGCTAGCAAAGGAGGCAGAGAATCCATTCTGGAAAAAAAAAAAAGTTATTTAGGTTGAAAAAATTCACAGAATCTATTATCAGCAGGTTCTTTATTAAAAGTTACTTTCAGAATTAATTCTGACAAAGTGAATTCATCAAACTTTGGTTCTGTCCTTTCAAGGAAGTCTTGGTATTTAAATTATAATGTAAATCAAACCTGTCATTCCCTAGGTCAATAGGTTGCATTGGTGGTGGTCACACAAACAATAAAAATCCAGACTGCTTGGAAACATCTTCTCCATGAAGCTGTATTGATTCTCATCCCTTCACATCTCTGTGAATTCATCTCCTACTGTGGTTTACTTTATGCAGAGAAATGCTGTGACTCCACTCTGGTCACATTGACAATTGGCACTCTTGGTGATCCTCTAATGTACCAAACTGATTTCCCCTTACCTAGATCTTTCCATGACTAGCTTCCTTACATCATTTAGAGATTCTTAGACCTCCAGTCTTAAGTGTTCCCCCTACCCTCTATCTTCCTACTTTAGCTCATTCTTCTGCACAGCATTTCACAGCTCTGGCCATACGAGGTTCTGGAAAAGAAAGAAAGAGGTCATGTCTGTGTTCACTGAACAAACAGGATTCTCCCAGAGTTCGGTGATTTCCCCTGCAGCTTCTAGATGTTCTACTGTTTTGAGAACAAATGCATGAAATATGGAAAAAATATAAGAGCTTAGGACGAAAAGCAAACAAAACATCAATAGATGTCTTCTCTGGACAACTACTTCTCTTTAGCTTAAGAAAAAACATAATTCTGCAAATTGGTGACACATCTGTCTGAAATACTGTGGCTACTTCTGATGCTATCATTTGGAAAGCCAATTTGGACATCAGAACTTAAAGATAGGGCCAAATTAATAGGTGGGATATCGCTAGTACCAGGAATAGCCATACTAGCTTTAATATTTCTGAACTTATCTTTGGAAACCTTTCTCACAAATATCAAAATAGTACTGGGCCTTTTGAAGGTATAACCTGAAGTCTCATGAAAGAGACTGTCATATGCAACTGACAACTTTTCCTAATGAAAACAGAGAGAAGACAGGACAGGTGGCTCTGACAGGGAGTACACCCCAGTGAAAGAATCTATCTGGGGAGGGATTTTCATGGTATGCACTTTTAATATCAGTCAGGGCAGCATCTTAGTCAGGCTTTCCTGGTGGGAAGCACTCACCCAGTGGTGGGGAATGCCACAGTAGAAATTTAATCTGAACACTTGGCATAGTTCTAATCATATTTCACTTAGTTTTTTATGTGTCCGCTTAAGATAAATGTGTCCGCTCCTTTATCAACAATAGCAGAGGATTTATAAGCTCACATTTTTCACCTAGGACAGGGGATGTAGCAACTTGCACTTTATTATCCATCTCTCATTTTCTTGCTTCAAACAATCGATAAATTCCTCAACGATGTCTCTTTTTAAAGGTTGCTTACAAGTTTCTGTTTCAGAACAATGTGCTGGTGTTGGTTTTTGTGTGTAAATCCTCCCTGGATCGAGGTGTGCATTTAGGATGATTTGCAGGAGCTTGTGTAAGTATTAAGCTGGATTACAAGTCACACAAGATGCCCTAATTGTAGCCTCTCTGAGTAGTAGACAGCAGTTCCCAATGACAGCTGAAAATAGTTGTTATCTGAGTTGTATCTCATTCTTGTGCATCAAAAATAGGATCTACATTTCTTTTTTTGGAAGTACAATGGACCTTAATGTTTCTACTGCCCAGCTACTCCTTGTACGGTAGGAGGGAAACAAATCAAAAAGGTGAGGCTTATCCATGTTTATACTGCCAGCTAGTGGAACGGTTCAGGCCAGAACCCAAGTTTTATACTCTTCCTATAATTCCATGGTATGGGCTTACATGTCCTCCCACCCAGCCTTTAAGGATAATCTTTAATATCTGGAAGTATACACCAATGCCCACACTAACCTAGTTATCTTCTGGAAGGACCACCCAGCACAGTCCTTTTCTGTGTAAATAGTGTCTGGGGGTTGTTTTCTCTTAAGCCAGATTTGACTCCATGTGGGAGCTATAACTGTGTGGTTCATTTTGGTTAACAGAAGACTTTTTAATCCAGTAAGTCAAAATTTACTGTCTTCTCTGAGTCAGGGACTATGATGTATAATTAGGATAAAAGGACAGCTACAATACTGCGTCTGCCTGCTAGATACTTGAAATCTAGACAGAGAAAAATGGTAAGAGTGTGGTCAAATATGCAGTTGCTGCTTTGAAGCACCTGTTCTGAATTGATTTTGCATTGCTTAAGTTTCATTAGCCAAACCAATCATACCTAGATGGAGAAATACAATCCTACATGTACCCAAAGAAATAAAGAGCAGTGAGATGTTTAAGGTGGTGGCTGCTTTAACATTCTGTATCCCTGAGTGACTACCCTGTTCTTTTATTCTCCATGGACGTGGAGCTTGGATAAAATATCTTTGCTGTTCAAAGCTACTGATTGTCTGTTACCATAGTATATCCCTAGCCTCTTTTAACTGATTACACCATGGATTCTTTGCCTTAACCCTCAAGTTAGAAGCCTTACTTATCTTGATTACCCTAGTATCAGGAAGTGGGTGAGCCAGGATTCTGACCAATGCAATCTGATTCTAAATTTCATGCTCTTAGCCAATGCATGAAAATGCTGTGTGTGTGTTCTTCAGTTATTGAGATAGTTTCTAAAGCATTGAGGGGAATCAAGGAAGTCTTTCCAAAGAAATTGGTAGCTAAGCTGTAAAGGAAATGTAGAAACTAGGCAGCTTAGTAGGAAAGAAAATTAGACTTGCTCCTTCTGCTTGTATTGGTGGTGAGGGGGGTGGATAATCTTCTCCTCTTTAATTTACCTACCCCCAGGAAAAATTATAGAGCAAAGAATGCCTGTCCATACATTGCTGTTAGTAATCAGGAAATATAGAACATTTCAAATACAGTGTTCTTAAATCTGTAAATCATTAACAGGAACATTATGAGATGTTATAAATCATCTCATAAAACAGAAGTAAGAAATTGCAATTTTGACCTACCAAAGAAATTTGACAGTTATATATGTCCTATGTTAATTCTTTCTCTCTCTCTCACACCCACCCACACAGGCACACTATTCTAACCACTTTATGAGCTGTAGATTTATAGAACTCAAATGTAATAAGGAGAAGAAAGAAAAACTCTGTAATATATCAATATCAGTGGCAAAAGGAAGAAAATATAGAATGAAGTTGAGTTTACACAGCACGTAGCAAAAAGGATCAGAAGCTGTAACCCAGACACTGAAGGATCATCTGGTCCTCTCCTTTGTGGCTGTGTTGCCATTTATAATGTTCCCTGGAAAAGAAGGCCAGTGGCTGCCTCACACACACTTTAGTTATCTTCATCACAAAATATTTCCTGTGTCTAATTCAGCGCTGTCTGTCTTGACTCTAGAAATCCTTCATCAAGTTTTCTTTGATGGAAACAGAACAGTGCCAGCACATTCCTTTAATAACCCCATACAAAGCATGAACAAGTATGGAGTCATTGCTTAGCTGTTCCCTCTCTGACCTACTACCTCTTTCCATAGCACACACCTATCGACCAGTTTTCTTTATTGATTTGGGAGTCCCTAAGCACATCATGCCATGTCTTGTAAACTGGATCCCTCCTTTCTGTGAGCATCATTTCATGTCTCTTACTTTAAAAAAAAATAAAGTTAATTTTTCATACTGTAATATTTGCTCATTTCTAGTCTATGAATCAATATTTACTATTATACAGCTAATATCATGACCTAAATTTTTTCCCATTTATTATGTTTATGTATAGTCATGAGGTACAAGTATAGTGTTGCTCCATTGGTAAATTGCATGTGGTGGAGTCAGGGCCGTCAGAGTCTATATACTGCAGCAGCCTACAGAGCAACCTACCTTCCTCCACCTTCCACTTCCCTCCAGGCTGTCCATCATTCCACACTCTGCTCTGTCTGTGCATAGTGGTTAGTTCTTGCTTACTTGTCTTTCTAGTTCTGAATTGTTTCACTTAAGATAATAGCCTCCATTTCCATCTATGTTGCAGCAAATGATGTTATTTCATTCTTTTTTCCAGTTGAATAGTATTCCACAGTGTCTATATACCACATTGTCTTTATCGAATCTTCTATTAATGGACACATAGACTGGTTCCATAACTTTGTTATTGTGAATAGTGCCGCAATTAACTTGGGAATGCAGGTATCTTTTTTATATATTGATTTCCTTTCCCTTGGGACAGGGAGGGAAGTTACAAAGACTCAGGAAAGGAAGGGGTTTGGAAAAATTGCTAGCATGTTATGTGACATAGTAAAGGGAAACAGGCAAGGATGGAGAAGTGAACCAGTGCAGATTAAAAAGTGGACTAGCTATTATATTCAGGTATTTGCTTTTCACTTTTGCTACCCCTGCCATATTATATTTTAGGGTCTGAGGAGCTGTGAAGATGTTTCAGTTTGTAAATGGTAGGAGTGACTGTTTACAAGATAAAGGGATATAAGCTAGAGAGCTCTCAAAACTTAAGATACTCTAATGCAATATTCCTCAACTTTTAAAAACATCATTGCCTCTCCCCTCCCCCAGGAGCGTTTTTTGACTTTTTTTTCTATTTTCCCTCCACTCTATTTTAATATGACAGATATACTGTGTATATACTTCTATATGAGCTTATTTATGTTTTCTATATTAAAAGAGTAAAATTTTTTTCATTCTTCCAACTCCTCAATAACCATTTTTCACCCATAGGGTGCCCATATCCCCTTAGTTGGGGAATGCGTGTTCTGATAGATTAGAATCTGGTGTAGGAATAGGTATAGTTTTTAACATTTTTATAATCCTTATGCTACCTTTGAATGAATAAATTATATCACTCAACAAGACTTTGCTGAGCAGTATTTTAGAATGTGGAGACTACAGCATGAGCAAAACAGTAAAAAAAAAAAAAATCCCATTCCTCATGAAGCTTACATTCTAATGTAATCTTGGATCAAAACTAAGGAATTCCTGGCATTAAAACTTCTCCAGCAAGAGACAATCTGGAGACCTGCTTACTAAAACAGGATTTGGCATCACTTCACGCCTACAAATGTGCTGACAGAATTAAAAACCCGTCAGATGCTGACACAGCAAGAAAATCAAAAGAGCAGGAAATAGCACTTTCTTAAAAGCAACATCATAGCAATTTCAACCGCCCATCCCACAAGCCAGCAGGAAAGTCCACCTCACTCAGGACTTCACAGATGTCATGGTATTTTGCCCAGCACCAGAAAGGACCCTGTAGGGGCACTGGTCACTGTCCTGGTCATGCCGAGGGAACTAAGGTTTCACCCATGCCATCCCTTGAAGTCCTGAGGTTCTACTGTCCCTCTGTCCCTCTCGGATACCTGATAGATTGGAGTCCAGCCGCCATTGCCCTATTAGGCCTTGACCCCTCCTGGGGACATTGGCATGACAATGGTCTCCAGAACTAGGGATCTTCTGTTCATGCCTCCCTCCCCAGCACACCTAGCACAGCTAATTTAGTGAGTTTTACCTTTCACAGGCAGTCCTATGGCTATTAGGCTGCTCCTGCTTCTTCACGCTGGAAATCTCTAAGGCAAGTAACCCAAAGCCTAGGAGCCTGTTGAAATGGTGACAAAAGTGATCAGAGGCCAGCAAGAGAGAGATGAGGGAAGAGACAGTTAATATTTCAATGTATTGTTCTGCCACCCTGAAATCTTGTAGAAAACTGTCTATTCAAAACAACCAAATAACCAGACTGAACTAGATCAAGGGTAGAGATCATATCCCTTAATCCTTGGACCAGCCCAGAGGGAAAGTACCCAGATTCTACCCACTTCTGCTCCTGTCCCTAAACCTGTCTCCCCTGAAAATCTAACTGTTTGGGGACAGGGCATGTGACACTCTAAATTGGACTGGGAAAATAGCGGAATTTCCTCTCGTATGTTTGAAAACTCCTAAATGAGCACCACGCCAGGTGTGGGGTAGTCCCTAGTGGTACTGTGATGAGCAGGATGTACCATCTCCTGTCCTCACTGGGATTACAGTAGGAGCCTGGCCTCCTGCTCCCTATTCTGATGCACTTTAAGGACTTCAGGTGCTTAGTCAAGGCCGACTATCCAGCTGTCGGGCTATTAGAATGTTCATGCTTGCCTTAAAGAAAATGATTTTCACCATTTAAAGAGGAAAAGAAAATATTGTGTATTTTTCTAATTACTTTAGAAATTTTTCTCAGTCTTCTGAATACCTGTTACACAACTGACTGGGAAATTTCTTGTGCTTCAGAACTGACCTAAAACTTCTACCTTAGGATGGTGCCTGTGGCTCAAAGGAGTAGGGCGTCAGCCCCATATGTCAGAGGTGGTGGGTTCAAACCCAACTCTGGCCAAAAACCACAAATAAATAAATAAATAAATAAAAATAAAACTCCTATCTTAATAGTACCTATAGCTTCTTATGGAGGTAAAGGTAAACTTGCTTTAAGACTGATCTCAGGAATATATTATTTTGATGTGTCTCCAACCCATTCTCATTGCTGCAAAGCTGTAAAGGAGACTCTCTAAGTGTGAGAACATATTGCATAGACTACCCTACTCTGCTTTGTATTATGTTTCAGAGATAGAGGCCAATAACAAAAATTTACGCCATTCGGTAGACTTTTCCACGAAATACCTTTAGGCAGACCTAGAGACAGGGAGGCAGGATAGAAAAAAATGAAGCAAATAATGCATCAGAAAAGAAAGAGCTTGTAAGTGGAAGAAATGATAGAGATTTGACAAGTTTGGGGTGAGTTTTCTACCAGGAGAGGTATATAAGGAAAGACTAAATTACTACTTGAAAAGTAACTGACTGTCGGATTAGATTTGTGTTTAAGTTTTGGTCACTCTTATACCTCCTCCCCACTAATATTTTTCTGTGGCTGTATACCACTTACATTTAAACTGTCTTACAGGCAAGATTTGGGGTGGTGTTCTCTTTTTGTGACTCTTAAATGGCACGACACACGAGATTATGCATATAGTAGGCTTTCCAAAACCAGCAGCTGATTCACTCTGATTATGTTTTCAGGGACGGGAGTCAATCGGGTTGTAATCAGGAGCCTCAACATGGGAAAGTGGAATGAAGGTCTTCTCCCTTAAAAATGGATGGTTTCAGTCTTGGGATTGAGGATATTCCTAGCTAATATTGCTGAGTGCAGTCACCAAAAGAGCAAAAACCAGAGACAGTAAGAAATCCAGCAAATTGAATATTTTACATAAGGATACTACTTTTGTATATGTTGATGATTATGCAAAAGTGACTAAGCTTATGCAGTCTGAACTGGGAAGACTTGGTTTGAGATTCCTAATTCTGCCATTAACTAGGTGTGTGATTTTGAACAAGTTACTTACCAACAAATTTATTCACTTATATAATAAAATAAGAAAAATAACTCTGTCATAGTGTCATTGAAAAGATGACATGAGAAATATATGTGTAGTACTTAGTATGTGATGTAAAGTGTACATTCTTGGTAAGTGTTCATTTTTAAGATAAATCAGAGAGAAATGTTTCATTGTTTGTTATTTTTATTACAATTAATGTTTATAGAAAATTAGAAAGCACAAATAAGTAAAAAGAGGAAATTAGAAAGCACTTATAACCCAGACACGCAAAGATATTAAATGTTACCATTTGATTATATCTCTGCCTAGAATTTTGCCACTATAAAGTTTCCACTAGATTTTTTTGTTATTTCCACATGATTATATGCATAACAATGTGCAATATAGGTAAAATATGCTTATTATATATTTCTTTAACTGTTTCCCTCAATAATGCATTATGAATCATTTATACTCTTAAATATTTCTTGCATCCCCTTAATGTATTCAATTATTTTAACATGTAACTTTGTGATAGTTTCGGAAATTTCATTTTTTTCTCTCATAATTGTTGTGATGAATAAGCCTGTACTAAATTCTTTCACATTTACATGATTATTTCCTTATGATTATTTCGGTTCACATTTACATGATTTCCAGTAACATGGTAGCTTTTAGTAGTAATAAAGAAAATGAAGTAGTGAATAAAAAGAAAATAGTTATCAATGCATGATAAGTTATCAATAAATCAAACAATAAGTAAACGGTGGGGGATATATATATATATGTAAGGTAAGAAAAGAAGATGTTTGGAATTGCCTTGCTAAATACCACAGATCTTATATTTAAGAATGTTTAAAAGTTATTGTTTGTTTTGTAAGCACATCATGTCAAAAAAAAAAAAGTTTAGTCAGTTTGTAGAAGTCTGGTTTAGTGTATGTTTCTGTGGAAAGGTTTGCCTCTCCAGCTAACAGAAATGAAGACAGTAACCTAACACACGAGCTAACCTATATATCTGTCTGGACAGGGTCGGGGTGCCTTTGGAGGTCTGCTTTGGTTTCTTTCCTTTTGCTGCAAGTTCCACCTGCTGGTGAGACAGGTGCCTGTTTTCCAGCCTGTTGCCTCTCATCCTGGGTTGGAATGCCCAGTCTGGGGCCTTCTTGGCAGAACTGTGTCCACTAGTGCCAGAATTAGAAATATACAGATGGTATGCTATCCATGAAGGAACAATATTGACCTACAAGATCTGTTAGGATCCACAGGCTGAAGTACTTTAATGAAGAAGGGGTGGGGAAATTGCCCATTTCCCAGTGGTCATTCAACCCCCGTGGTGGCATCTGTACTGAATGTATTGAGGCACTCCAGCACAATGGCAGTGCCAGAGGGGAGAAGCTGCAGGAGTCTGAGATAACACAGTGGCACAGGTTGGATAGAGACTGGAGCAAACCAGACACCACATGGAACATCCAAGCAGGGCAGCAGCCGCTCCCCTGGGTGGACGGTAGCCACACGAGAAGGCAGGTCAAGAAATGCCAGGGGCTCTAGTTTTCACAAACAGCTGGAAACTTGGTTTTTTAATTGAGATATTTTAATTTTCAAATGGTATAAGAAAATGGGTGAAAACAAAGCATATGCATAGCATGTGTATATAGATACAGCCGTACACACACAGTGCTGGGGGCTGGAAAATCTGGTAGAAGGAGGAAGACAGAAACTAGACTTCTTGGAATATGTTTTGTTTTATAGATTGGACTTTGGTCAAATAGTTTACAGATCTAGAAAATAAAACTGGACTTTAAAAATGTAGTCATGGAAAATTGAGAGGGAAAAAAATGAAACAATTGAACCTCACTAGGAATCAGACTGGTAATATAACCATACAGAAGGGAGTTAGTTCAAGTGACTTTGAAGCTGATCAGTTTGACTATACTTTATTAGTAAGATAGACTTTAGAGATTTTAAAAACTGACAAATTTTAAGTTTTTACTAAAATGATGTTAGTATAGTACTGACATTAGTATTCTTAAACTGTTATGTGTGTGTGTGTATTATGGTTAAATCAAATGAGTCATCGTGTTGGTGTTATTAAGAACAGCAATGTGGGGTATGGAAGAAAGGTAATGACACCATAAAATTCCTGAGGTCAAGTGGAAATCTTTGAGTCCTGATTTTAAATTAAAGTGTCATGTAAAATCATTGTGTATTTTAGCAAAACAAAACTTATCTTCCATCTCTGAACACAGATTAGCCTTAACAAAGGTTAATCTAGCAGCAATGAGCATCCAGACCCTTCAGCTTCTGGTCTCTAAAGACCAGTCTCCATTATAATAAACCAGAGCTTCTTACTAGAAATTACTGATTCCAGACCTGGGGCAGAACTGTATAAGGTAATCATGGAACATCTTATGCCACAAACAAGAGGGTCATCAAAACCACCAAGTCATATTAAAAGAACTCAGGCATCAACTTGAAGAGACTTTCCTGATCAAAGACAGGAAGATTAGATCCTAGGAGTAATAACAATGTTGGAGTGAAACAAATCAAAATGTTCATAGTAATACTTTTAAAGCAAAAACTTTCATTGGTTTATGAGATGTTAGATGACAAATTCAATATTTTGAAGATCAGTAAAGAAAGAAGGAAAAGTCAAGCTCTGTTAAGTTTCTCTATAAACTGTAGTTTAGGCAAGTAAATAGTTGCTGAGATGAAATTTCTCTTCATAGAATATTCTAGCTAATAAATTAGGATGAAATAATAGAATTAGGATATAGCCAGTTTGAAACTTCTAATGAAATCATGGAGCCTCACTAGGGAAGATCACTGGTAGCTGATCATATTACAACAAAAAATATTACATGCTCAGAACATAAGAGAATTGGTAGGCCAAGTATGCTAAGTATAATATATATAAATTTTACACCTAAAACAAAAGGATTTCATAATGTTTTAGGTGTAAAATTAAAATATATATATATGGATATAAATATAGATTAAAAAATATATGTAAGACTTAATGTACCCTTGCTTTGTCAACTTCATGTTACTCTGAAAAGTGATATAATCTGATAGCAATGTAGTAGTTCAAATAAAGCCATTTATGTAATTTTTCAAAAAGTTGCAAGCCTCCTAATGGAAGTATCCCATGTAGTAAGCAGAAAAATACTCCCCATGTCCCAAAGAGCTCCACATCCTAAACTCAGAACTCATGAATATGTCACGTTACATTAAGAGAAATTAAGATTGCACATAGAATTACTATTACTGATCTGGTAATCTTAAAATAGGGAGATTAAATTCTGTTTGCTAGGATCTTATTGAATATTTTTGCATCAATATTTATTAATGATGTTGATCCATAGTTTTCTTTCTTTGTTGAGTCCTTTCCTGCTTTGGGGATCAGGGTGATATATGCTTCATAGAATGTGTTGGGAAGTATTCCTTCTTTTTCTATGTTTTGGAAAAGGTTATGTAATATAAGAAGAGGAGGGTGGAGGTCAGGAGGAGGGATGGTATTTGGTGGGACTTCACCTAATGTGCACAATACATGGTACATTTCAAAACTATTAAGAGTAGAGTATAAAAGTCTTACCACACAAATAAGTAAGTGAAGTCATGGCTATATTAATCAGTCTGACGTAAGGATTCCACATGGTATATCAAATCAGCACATTGTTCCCCATAAATGCATTAATGTGCACAGTTATTATTTAATAAAAAAAATTCGGGAGATTACTCTGGGTTACCCAGATGTGCTCAGTAAAATCATAAGTCTTTAGAAATGGAAAAGGGGCACAAAATATTGAGCATCAGAATGATTGGATGTGAGCAAAGCTCAATCAGCCTGACTTTGAAAATGGAAGTGGGGTCGTGATCTTAGAATGTGGGCAGCTCAGAAGCTAGGAAGAACAAAGAAATGCATTGTCCCTTAGAGCCTTCAGAAAGGCTGTCTGACACCTTGATCTGGCTCATTGAGTCCCAGGTTAGACTTCCGACAACATAACTGTAAGGCAATAAATTTGTGTTGTTTTAAGCCACCATTATTTGTTATTATAACCATATAAAATTAATGTACCCCATTGCCTAGGAGGTATACATATTCTTTCTAGAAAAGAGCCTGAATCTGATTAAGCCACTTGATGTAACTACCAATTTACAGAAAATACAATTTATAGAAAATAAATTCTATATTGTATTCTTATTGTATTTCTTATTGTATATTGCATTCTTATTGTATTTCTATAATTTCAATTTATAGAAAATACAGCAGACACAAGAACACATTATGTGAAAATATGGAAATGTTTGGCAAAATCAAAACTCTCTGATATTCTATTAAAAATTATATTTATCCAATAAGGAGTATGTGTGTGTATATGAGACACTGACTGACCTTGGAGATTTTAGGAAATGATCTAGTATTTTATGTATCAACCAATTGCTGTAGGGAGCTTAATTCAAATAAGCAAATTGTAAAGAGAGAAAATATATATTACTAAAATTTGAACATTGACACTGGACATTTGATATTAAGGAATGAGTTTATTTTAGGGGTGTGTGTGGAGTAATGAGATTATGGTTATAGTATTTAAACAAAGGAGGGGGAGGATGTTGGGTACAGTAGATAACAATAGTAGGACAGGTTTGGTGGCTCATGCTTGTAATATCAGCACTCTGGAAGGCTGAGGTGGGAGGATCATTTGAGTCCAGGAGTTCAAAACTACCCTGGGCAACATAAAGAGACCTTATCTCTACAAAAAATAGAAAAATTAGCCTGGTTTGACTAAAGAGGCTGAGGCAGGAGAATGGCCCGAGCCCAGGAGTTTGAGGTTGCTGTGGGCTACCATCATGCTACTGCACTTTAGCGTAGGTAACAGAACTGAGACCAGGTCTTCAAACAACAACAACAGAATGATAGCAGTAGCCATAAACTGATAAATGTAAAGATGAGTAATAGATTTATAGATGTTTGCTGTTTATTTTTCTACTTCTGTATGTTATTTGCATAATAAAATGTTAATAAAAGTATTAGTAATATGATGTCTCAAATGTTTTGTGATTCAAATAAGGCAAGTCCAATGTCTGTATTTGGCCAACAGACTTCCAGTATGAAATTATGTGTAGAGTTTTGGAAACAGGATCTTTCATTTTAATCTGGAGAATTATCTTTTTCTTTCTTCCTGCTCACCTTCTGCCTCCATTCTTTTGGTGCTGCCTGGCCTAAAGGGCCTCTTCCATCTGTGCACATGAATGAGTAGTGGGTATTACAGATTGCTTGGAATAGAAATTTCTCAGAATAAGTGAGAAAAAGGATAATATGCATAATTGCCTTGAACAAAGCCTTCTCATATATTATGTGTTTGTACTCCCCTCATCCCTTACCCTCAAGAAAACAAACAAACAAACAAAAAAAGCAACAACTTTGTTTCAATTTCAACAACCATGGGGTACTTGGAAATTTTGGCTAACCACGTTACCCTGGTGTCTCTGTGTTTTTATTTTAGGATGGAATGGGAAACTTGAGGATCACAGAAAAAGGTCTAAAACTAGAAGGAGATTCAGAATTCTTACAACCTCTCTACGCCAAAGAAATCCGGTCCCGACCAGTAAGTTGCTGCTGAAAGAAGAGGAATTATTGTTCTACTGAAATCTAAATCTGGGGAAACTGATCTTACCATCTCTGAGTATAGATAGAGGATTGGGATAGAAAGGAGCAATTCTGGTAGTGAGGGGAATTTGCATTCATAGCTGAATCTTTGAATATACTCCCAGCAGTGGTGCTGTGAGCAAGTAAGATGACCTCTTAGCCTCTTTTCATTCCTGCATAATAGAGGGTAACACCTGCTAACCTACTCTATAGATTATGCTGCAAATAAGGCAAGACAATACATGCAGAAAAGCCGTAAGAAGTATTAAAATGCAAAACAATATTGCTATTTGTCTTTAATTGTCAAGGGCTTCAAAGCCATATCTGGAAACACAGAGCTGAAGAACTAGAATTTTATCTTCCATTAAGACACTGGACCATGTAGCTGGATATGGTTTAGAATCAATTTAATATCAACAACTGTGTCAGAAATGGTATTTACGGAACTTCTGTAGAGTGCGTGCCTACTTCCCAGCACCTAGATCCTTTGCATAACTTGTCGTTATGATAAGAAATAACAGATTGGTCCACTGGCATGGTGACAATGTTGCCTCTGTTTTACAGATTAAAGAATTGAGGTTTGAAAAAGTAACAAGTCCAAAACTCTGTACTTTTGATTAACCACCATCTCCTACCTAAGCTTTTTCTTTCATTCTTTCTTGTTTAACACGATAGAAGTGACTCCTACATACCTTGCTTTTATTAACCAATATTATCAAAATGATTTTTATTTTTTAGTTGTTTGGTTTCATCTAGTTCATTTAGTTTTAGTTTTTAGTGGGGTGGTATAATTGCTGGTTGAAAAGGAATATTAATGCACATATTCTGCCTAGAACTGATCCCCGTCCATTTGCAAGTAATGAACAACATGAAAATTTCCCAATGTATCATTTGTACTGTGCCCATTATTGAGCATAATTAATGAAATTCAGCAACTTGATGCAATGGTTAATTTTATTAGAATGCTAATCTAAATCCTTAATTGTTTTAAACTGAGTTCAACTATTAAATTTCCACCATGTGCCTAGTGAAAAGAGAGGGAGCCAGGATACTAAAGTTGTCAAGACGAGCAAGTCAATAAATGATTATTTATAAATTTAACTGGAACCTATAACACATTGGCTTGGGTACTTAAAGTACCAAAGGTATTGTTAACATATTCACTGTTATTGGGGAACCTTTACCCTAGCAGCCGTTCTCAATCTGTGGGTCACAACCCCTTTGTCCCATTTGTAACAACGTGGCAATTAGGAAGGTTGAGAACCACTGCTAGAGGAGGAACGAGATGGCCCCATAACAAGGAAGGTCAGGTGATCATTCTGCCTTGGACTGAACAGAGAAACAGAGATTGGATCAATCTCAAGCATTTAAGAAATAAGCAGCATGCTCTTGATTTATATCTGCTTAGTTATTCTAACCTGGCAAGTCGGCCCATTTAAGTCATTGGCTCATTTTTAGTTGTATTTTACATTAATACTGTCATCAAATTAAACTTGTTTGTTTAATTTGATGTCATATCCATCTAGATATGTTTTTTGTGAAGGGCCAGAAAGTGAGTAAGTTTGTTTGTTTGTTTAACAATTCTGTAACAGTATAATAAACAATTCTTATTTCAAAGTCTGTACAAAAGCAGGCTACAGACTATAGTTTGCCAACCACTCTAATGTGTATTGGTGATATTTCCAAGCATATATGAAAATCTCAGTAGATTGGCTGGGGTAGACAGAGTATATTTGAAGATTATGGGTAGAATAGTTGATATAGATTAAGTAAAACATCCTGAAATAAGTTTCCTTGTTGTGGAATTAGAGTTTTGTAAAGGAATTGAGAAATGTGTTTTGAAAGACCTGAAACAGGGTACCTACCCAGTACATCTCTTGAGTTCATATGTAGGAATTCAACTTTTAGCAAATACACCAGCAAGCCTGTCTGAAGCTGAAAAATCATCTTTAAATCACTATTGAAAGAAAATTGTTTGAATTTACTACTTTCCATTGTTCTTAGTAAGTTTTGCTTCCAAAGTAAATAAATATTTATAGCCTTACATGTTTCTGTTAACAAAATAAATACATCCCAACTGAAGAAAAAAAGGCCTATAAATATTCAAACATAATAAAATTCATCAGTAAATCAGATGAGCTCTATCTGAAACCTGGGCCCAAATCCATCCACATCACATGCCACACCCTAGGTCAACCACCATGCTCTCTCTCTTGCAATAACTTGCTACCTTTCACCCTCAGCCTCATTATCCAAACTGTAGCCAAAGTAGTCTTCAAAATGTCAAGTCGTAGGGGTATAAAGGTGCGGGGAGAGGGGAGTAGGGGGACATGGAGGTCATGGTGTCTGACACACCTGTTGGGGGAGGGGCACAATTATAAGAAGGACTTTGCCTAGCAAATGCAATCAGTGTAACTTAATTCTTTGTACCCTCGATGAATCCCAAACAATAATAAATAAATAAATAAACAAACCAGGAAAAATAACCTCCTTGCAAAACATTCCCCATTGACTTCTCATTGCATCTGGGATAAAATATGAATTCTTCACTAAGGACTATAAAAATTCTTTGCCAGATGTTTTCATGGAGAACTTCTTCTAATCATACAGGCACCTCAGATGTCACCTTTTTAGAAAGACCTTCCCCCAATCAATCCATTTTAGTACACTGTTTTCCCCTCTTATAACTGTCATTATTTCATATTCTTATGTGAGAATATATATTTGGAAGAGCAGGAAGTTATCTGGATTTTTCCTACTATATGTCCCAGCCCTAATGCTGTGCCCACAGAGTGTGTGCTCAATAGACATTTCTGAAATTATATCAATGAATCATTAAAAATGAGGGTATCCCTTAAATCTACCTGGCAGAGGCAAGTGCTTTTAAAAGATTTTTATGTTTTTCAGACACTTCCCACAAGTATGTATTTTTTAAAAAAGCATACTTGTCATACTATTTTGTAGTTCTTCCCTTCCATGTGATGCTGCATAACAATGTTTTGGTCAACAACTGACTGCATATATGACTGTGGTTTCATAGAATTATAATACTGTATTTTATTATTCGTTTCCTATGTTTAACTATGTAAATACTTACCATTGTGGTACAGTTGTCTACAGTCTTAAATGCAGAATCATGATGTACTGGTTTGTAACCAAGAAGCAATAAATAGATTGTACCAAATACCCTAAGTATATAGTAGGTAATATCACCTAGGTTTGTGTAAGTACACTTTATGATGTTTTCACAATGACAAAATTGCCTAACAATGCATTTCTAACAATGTATACCTGTCATAGAGTGCCACATAAAATATTAATTTCCTGTATCTAGCGTTTAAAATTTTAAGAGTTTTCTTGAGACATAATTGACATACAATAACCACACATATTTAAAGCATACACTTTAATAAGTTTTAAAATATGTATATACATGTGGAACCATCACAATCAAGATAATGAATGTAGCCACCAACCCTAAAAGTTTCTCCCTCCCTTATTTTTTTGGGGGCGGAGAATATTAAATGATCCTTTATTGAAACATTTTCTGTTATACTTTATAACTAACCAGGCATTCCACTGTACCACTGTTGATGTCATCCATGATGTCATGAGGGTGGCAGCCACCAACATTGCAGCCCACTGACTGGACAATCCTCAGGATCTCTTTAATGGTTCCAGAGAGTTCTCTGGCTAAAGATCAGTGCCACATCTGTCTGGCAATGTTGACAGTCTCATCAAAAGTGATATTTCTGTTGTGTTCAATGTTTTTCTGTTTCTTTCTGTCTCTTGGTGGTTTCTTGAGGTCTTTGATGATGTGGGCAGAGGAAGAAGATGCCACTTCAATCAGGGCCTGTGTATTCTGGATAGTCATTTTCACTGTAATCCTCAGACTCTTCCAGTCACTGGTTGCCTTGGCAATGTCATCAACCATTTTTGGAGACAAACCCAGGGGGCTGGTCTTGGGGGCCAGGGCAGACGTGGCACCGACTTCATCACTGGTGCTCCTCAGGTACACGACTTTGATCTCATTGGGGTCAAACTTAGGTGGTATGGTGGAGGGGGCCGGTGTCAGATAAACCCGGATTGGGGTTGACCAAAAAAAGTTGCACCTTGGCCTCCTTCAAGCTGAAAGCTAATCAGTCCATCCATCCCACTGCTTCTGTCCTGTTTTCCCCACCCTGCTTCCTAGACAAGCACTGATCTGTTTTCTCCCCTGTACATTACTTTGCATTTCTTAGGACTTTACATAGTGGAATCATACAGTAAGTGTATCTAAATAATTTTAATAATAAAATTTTAATTTATAAGAGTCTTTTTTAGAAAGCATCTATTTAATATCCAACTTAAAGACAAATAAATTTAATTTTGCCTGCAATAGGGTTTCTATCTTGATTTGGAGAGGAGAGATATTAGAAATGGTTCAGGGCATAAACCTTTAATATTTCTCTTTTAGATGGCAGAGAAGGAAATAGAGAATAATATATTAGGCATGGCAACAAAGGTAGAATTAGTCTTGCTTTGAATTGTCACAAAAACTGAAAACAAGTATGTTGACACAAAAAAAGGTGAAAGAAGAATCAAAGATGGTGATTTAGTCTATAAGGTTCCCCTGCCCCTCAAGCACAGGGGTTGTTGTCAGCTGAAAAAAACTGAGATTCTGGTTGCAAAGAAGGCAGGAGGAATGACTGTCGGGCACGCAACCAATGGATCTGCCATATTGATTAAATCATAACCTCATATGGATGCTCATTTGAACCTGACATGTAATTTTGTTACATTTCCTTTCTCCACTCTGTCATCTTCAGGTTATTAGTTGTTTTCTGATGTGCCTGACCATTGCTTGTAGACCACCTCTGGAAGACTCTCCTGTAGAATTAAAAACAGTATCATTTCTCTGTAGATTACAGATGCTGCTTCTATTCCCTAGGGCATCTTCTTCTGCTTTTCCAATTGAATAAAGATCAGTGTCCAGTTGAACAAAATTATTCAGCTACTCAGAGAGGGGATAACTAATGAAGCAACACTTGACTTAATTTCAGTATTTTGTTTCACTGATGTAGGAGCAACTGAGATCGGTTATTTAGTCTACACAATGTTCAATACTGTATCTGATTTCATTATTGAAGGTTGCAACCTTGGTATAGTCACTACAAATTGATTAGTATGATAGCAATCACTTAGGAAGATAAACAAATGAGAAATGTTCATCTTTATAAAGATTTTCATCTGGGAATTGAATGAAAACTCAAGGACCTCCTAGTTTTCAGCCACATGGAAAATATATCTTCTAAGTAGTAAAATATCACATCATTCAGAAAACAGATTGAGAAGTATGTACATTAAATTAAAAATTTTACCATGACAGCCTGTCTTAGAAATGTAACTTGAATGCATTAGCACAGAAGTTTATAAAGGAAAGAAATTTACTGCTATAAAACTCTATATTATAATCCCTATTTCAATGTGATTGATATCTCTTTAATTGCTAAATACAACTATAAAATTTTTTGCAGGACATTTTAGTAGATAGATTGAATGAGTACTAAAGAGACATTTACTAAAAAAGTATTACTTAGGCAAAGGTGGCAGAACCCTATTTCTTCAGAGAGGCATCTTACCTTGCATCTCATGATGCTGGAATTAGATGATGCTTTTGCATAACTTAATGTGAAGTGACAGAGCAAGAGAAACCAGCTTTTACTGAGCACCTACTTTGTTGCACACCTGTAGCAATAACAAAGTTGCATAATGAACTTGTCTCTATCCTCACCTCAGACTACACATGAGATGGGTATAGAGGTCCTAGCCCACTGCTATATTGAATATACAAGGTCAGGAGTGGAGAGAGTAGCAGCAAAATTCAGAGGCAGGATCAAATAAAGTAACTTACTTAGGAGAATACAGTGGAAAATTGTTATATGAGTTTTGAGGGCATTCATATGTCTTTTAAATATTTTATCCTATTAAATTCTTGCCCATTTTAAGTTTTCTATCAAAATCAGTACATAGAATTATGAAATCACATATAAACTAGATTCTTTGACTAAGAGGCTGTATAGCACTGATTAAGCACATGTGACATCTTGTTGGACTTGAGTAACAGCCAGTAGTACTGTTGGCTCAGTGAGTGATCTTTGAATGATTTCTTAACCTTTGCAAATACCTGTTTGTTTTCTTACTTGTACAACTGAGATAATATCAATACCTACATCATATGTGCTTGTCAATAAGTAAGATAATGTTTATTAATTGCTAATACAGACCTTGAAATGAAGTGAGCATCCAGAAATGGTACCTGCTGCCCTCATTTTGATGATAATGATGGTGATAATAATTTTCACTGTCTACATCGTTATCTAATCTAAATCTCATCTGATGTTTGAACATCCTCTGAACCAGATGGTCTTTCATCCTCTGCTTGAATATCTTCTTAATGACAAACTCACTGCCTTCAAAGGAAACCATTTTATATTCAATAGCTTTTAATTTAAATTTTTCCTTGCACTGATTTGCATTCTTCTTAAGTTTAACTAACTTTTCTCTCATTCTTAGCCTTAAATTTTTTTGCTAGGTCTAGCATTCTCAGAAAAATAGCTTAACAGTATATGTAAAGCACCTTAAAAATGTTTACATACTTTGATTTAGTAAGGACATTTTCACTCATTTTATGACATAGTTATAGCAAAATAAGATATTTAGAGATCAAAACACATATGCAAATACCATTGCTGCACAAAAGCCTGTGTAAATGTTGGTTCACATTAAAGTTGAATTCTGCATCTAAAATAAGTCTGTGTATCCCACTGAGGGTATCAAAGTTTGTCAATATTTATGAAAGTAGAAAATATCTGTATACTTTTTGAAACTCTGGTCACCCTTATAAATTTCTACTTTGGGATCGGTCATCTTTGTTTTGCAGAGGGTTTTTTTTAAATCCATCTTGTTTTTAGTGTGAGATGTCAGTTGAGATTTATTTCACCATCCTGAATTACCAAGACACATCTGGGCTGGAAGTTGAAAGCCCTAAGAATTTAATTATTGAATAAGCCAGTCATTTCATTTAATGGTTGGTTCACTAAGGCCCAGAAATAGGAAGTGGGACTTCAGAACTAAAATCCAGGATTTCAGTATTCTTCCACATTACCACACACTTTCAAGTGGTAATTGTCTTATGATGCCATGTTTGGTAGAAGTTGAGTTACACATTGTGATTCCCCTCTCATCAGGAATAACTTTGAAAGTCATAATCGAGTCTTTAAGAGGCTTCAAAATCACTGAGAAAAGAAAACTGGAAAAAATACTGTATACTGCAATAAAACTGAGCCTAATCATCTAATCACTGTGATGATATTCTCTATTTAATATTCTCTATTTAATAAATTTCTTGTAAGGGTTAAGTTGTTTAAATGACCTATTGAAGTGAAGGCTCATGACAGAAGTTATAAACTGAATCCAACGCATGGACATACTTTATTTGACTCACACAGTGTTTTCCTTTTAACTTGCATATGTTCTAATATTTAAAATCTGAAGATTTCACATTTTTTTAAATATACGTTTTCTGTTCATGAAAGAACAGAAAATCTGGTAGGAGGGTTTGACGTTCTTAGGGCCAGAGCTCAGTGGCATTTCCTTTATATAGGGCATTTGTTCTTCATTTTCCCACAGTCTCCATTGCCAATATATTCTTGGAAACTGTGACTTTAAGGAAAAATGACATATAACTAAACAACTTTTTTCTCATCAATGTTATAACAAAATGCATTGAACAAAACTATTTTATTTAAGGACCTGTTGTACATCATTTTGCTTAATGTGATGGTTTTCAAGAATCTATTGACAGTATTATGTGAGGACTACTGTATATACCTCATGCATGAGTCAAAAAATAAGGTTGGTTTCATAGGATTTATATTCACTTCTAATTCTTTGTTCTTCACTTCTTGTTTCCCTCTTTCATGCCCTATTTTCTCTTAGTGGTCTGGCACCCGTGAGTTTTCCCCTCTCAGTTTTATGAATTATAATTGACAAGTTAAAAATTGTATATTTAAAGTATATAACCTTAATGACATTTTGATATACATTGTGAAATGACTGCCACAATCAAGCTAATTAGCGTATCCATCACCTCACGTAATTAACTTACTTAATGTGTATGTTAGAATATCTAAGGTCTACGTTCTTGGAAAATTTCAAGTATATAATATATGACTAGTAACTAAAGTCAATATGTTGTGTGTTAGTTCTCCAGAACTTATTCATATTATAACTGAAAGTTAATACCCTTTGGCAAACATCTTACATTTCACCTACCTGTCCTTGGTGACAACCTTCTACTTTTTTAGATTCTACATAAAACTGAGATTATACAGTATTTGCCTTTCTGCTACTGGCTTATTTTTCTTAGCGCAATGTCCTCCAGATTTATCTGTGTTGTTAAAAATGACGGGATTTCCTTCTTGTTAAAGGCTGAATAGTATTCCATTTGTATATGTACCACATTTTCTTTTTTCATGTATCTGTCAGTAGACACGTAGGTTGATTCCGTATCTTGACTCTCATGAATAATGCTGCAGTGAATATGAGCAGGCAGATACCTCTTTGAGACATTATTTAATTTCCCTTAGGTATATACCTACAAGTGGGATTGCTAGATCATATGGTAGTTCTATTTCTAATTTTTTTTTGAAGAACCTCCACATAGTTTTCCATAAGGACTATACCAATTCATATTCCCACAAAAAATACATAGGGGTTTCTATTTCTCATCCTTGTCCATAATTGCTGTCTTTGACCTTTTTGGTAATAACAACACCAAACTGTGAAATTATACTTCATTTTGGTTTTAATTTGCACTTCCTAATGATTACATTTTCTTATATACACTGGACATTTGTATGTCTTCTTTGAAAGAAATGTCTATTCAGGTCCTTTGCCTGTTTTTAAGTGAGTTATTTGGTAGGGTTTTTTTTTGTTGTTGTTTTTTGGTTGGTTGATTTTTTGCCACATGAGTTCCATGAATTCCTTACATATGTACTATTTTGGACACTAACTCCCCATCAGATATATTGTTTGCAAATATTTCCTCCAGTTCCATAGGCTTGCTTTTCACTTTCTTGACTATCTCCTTTACTGGGTAAAAAGTCTTAGTTTGATGTAGCCCTACTTATTTGTTGCTTATTTTGCTTTACTTGCCTATGCATTTGATATCATATACAAAAACAAGTCATTGCCAAAATCAATGTCATGGAACTTTCCCCCTTTCACTAATTTTCTTCTAGTGGTTCTACCATTTCCAGTCTTATTTTTTATTTGATTTTTGTACAATATAAGATAGGGATCCAACTTCATTTTTTACATGTGAATATCCAGTTTTCCAAGCACCATATATTGAAGAGACTAACCTTTCCCCCATCATATATTCTTGAAACCTTTGGTAAAGATTAGTTGGCTGTATGTGTGAGTTTATTTGTGGGCTTTCTATTCTATTCCATTGGTTGATAAGTGTGTTTTTATGCCAGTAACATGTTGTTTTGATTTCTGTAGCTTTGAGACATAATGTAAAATAAGAAAACATGCTGCCTCCAGCTTTGTTCTTCTTGTTTTTGAAATTATATGCAAGCTCAATACTAGGTAGTAGTGGTCTTGGAATTTCTGGAGGCTGAGACTATGGTCCACCACAGCCATTCCCTACCCTGATTTTCTTAGAACATGTTTCCTTTTTGTGTTTATTCCTCTATCACTGAAAAGCATGAGCCACGGAAAAAGGCAGAGAACAGAAAGTGTGAAAATTGGGATTTTTCATGCTGTGTATGAGGCAACAAGCACGGAAGTAACATGGAGTGGCAGACATGTGCACATAGTTGTGTAGAGGCTACACTGACAATTTAGTTGCAATGAACAGAATCTTGTCTCTGCTTAGTTTAGAAACCAAATGAAGGCTGTTGTGGCTTCTCTTCAGTAAGCAAAACAGCTTCAACTCCCAACTGAACATATTGCACACAAAACACTATTTTCCATGCCACTTGCATGGAACATGAGCATCTTGCTGTCTTTAATTTAGGAGTTAACTGGACCATGAAGTATTGCCTGAGCAAATAAAAGTCATTTGTACTAAGTCAGAGGGGTGCATTAGGCACTTTTGCATTTCTTTGCTCACACATAAATTATGGATATGATTAAAAATTGGAAGGGTCATCCATTAGCCTATCTGTACTAAGAATCCAATTGCTATACCCAAATGTATCTGTTTACATGTTGTAATTTATTATGGACAATAGTGTCAACCAGTTGCTTAGTTTGGGGGGGGGGGGTGGGTGTTGGTGTTTTTAACATTTGCACAAACTTTGAACAGATCAATACTTAAGTGGTATTGATACTTTTGTCAGTTTGTTTATCCTGGAAAACAGAGATAGTTATTCAAAGGCTTTTGGTTGTCAAAGAATTAAAATGTCTTGTGAGCTTTTTGATCTTTCTTTAATTTGGGAGAAATTGTGCTTGCTTTTCTAAATGAAGCATATTCTAGAAATTTAAGAGTTATCGAGGGCTTTGGTCAATTCTGAATTATAACTACATCAGCTAGAGTGCTGGTAGAAGTGGGTCCAAACTTCAAAGAAGGCTGAGAATGTCTGGTTGTATAATTTGAGGTCCATCAGGACAGGTAGGCTTCCTCAAAGTCTTCCTTGTTACCTATTATGGTGCATGAAGATCCATCAATAGAATCTCACTCCAGACTTCTGAATGTCTCTGAAATTTTGATTCCTACCAAATTGCAACTATATACACTCCTCTTGCCCATGCACACACACATATCCACAAAGGATTGGAAATAACTGATAAGAAATTAATGTAGTAACATAGTAACAAAAGTGTGATGTGTTAAGATCAGGGAAAAGAATCAGAAAAGAGGCAGAGATGGGGGCAAATTAATAGAATATCAGAGAAAGGCCAGAGTGTCCCAGCTGCTTGAAGTTATTAACTGCACTTTGTTTCTCCATTTTCCATGAAGAAAGACAGACAGTACATTAGATGACGTCTTCTATCCACACTCTCTAAAAATCTGAACAAAATGTTCCCTATGGGAAGGGGAGATACTGCTTGTCATCATTGTCTGGTGTTACAGAAAGTGCACTATCCAAAGTTAGGGAATCTGGGTTCGCCTCTCATTGTCCTACCCACCAGGGGCGAGCCTTGAGCTCATTATTTCTCTTCATGTCTCGCTTTCTTTATCTGTTAACTAAAGAGGTTGGACATGATTAGTGGTTTTCTATAGATTTTTTTTTTTTTTTAGGTCATGAAATCTTTCTCATTTTCTGTATTGTTGGGGATTCATTAAGGGTACAAAGAACCAGGTTACACTGATTGCAATTTGTTAGATAAAGACACTCTTATAATTGTGTCCCACCCCCAAAAGGGTGGGCCACCGTGACCCTCCACCCCATCCCTCCTTCTCTCTCTCTGCTCTCCCCTCATGGAATCTTTCTTGAGCCAAATTTTGTGTGGAACCACAAGATCTAAATGAGATGGAAGTTTAGCTGTTGTAATCCAACAGGGAATCTCTGCCTCTTATTCTAATTTACCTTTTTCCTGATCTTAATCCTTACAGCCTTTGATGATAACCACCTAACCTCCCTGTTACTAGCCACAAAGTGCTGAGGCTTCAGCTTGAGGTTACAGAGACCACAATTTAAAAACTGCTGGACTGGATCAAAACCTAGCCTCATTATTCAGGTCTCAAAAGGCAGTTTTTCATGAAGACCTTTCAAGACTATCCCATTTGAAATAAATATCTTACCAAGTGGCTTTATTTTCTTATGTCACATCTTATATTAATTATTTACATACATTTTATATATGAATTTATTATGCAATTGTATATTTATATACTTCCCTGTTTGCTTCCACTATTACTATATGATCCTCATGACAGCTAGGCTGAAGAAATGGAGTACTAAGTGGTATTTAGGAGCAGGCTTTAAAACCCCAACTTCCCAGATTCAATTCCTTGGCCTGCCATTTACTGGCTGTGTGACCTTGAGCAAGTTACTTGCCTTTTCTGTGCTTTTCTTTACTCCTCTACAAAATGGGCATTATAATAGCACTACCTCATAAACTTATGATAGGATAATTAGAGTTAATTTATATAAAGTTTATAGATCAGTGCCTTGAATATAAAATGCAATAAAAAATTTGAGTGTAATGATTACATATTATCATTAGCACATATTAAATTGATTGGCTTTGTTTCTCATTGTCTCCTTAGTTCCTAGACCAGTTCCTCTCACAATGTAAGAAAGCAAATTAATTGAATGAATGAATGTTTTTTTAGGAAGTTTCTGGCTGAAAGATTCTGTAAGAAGCTTTTAGGAAGACAAAGACAAAATCTCTTTAATAGAAGCTTGTACATATATTATCTTACTAAGCCTCATACTAAGTATTTAATTAGGTGGACGAAGGCATGAGCCACTGTGTGCTGCAAGGCTGTGGGGCAGTAAGAATAAACTAGGTGGAGGATTTAAGAGTGGACTGAAGTCCATCTTTTCCTACTTTAAGTTTTGCCCTCCTCTCGGCCTTGATTCATGCCATCCGCAGGCTGATGAAATCGCCCAATTGCGGAGCTATTAGGACAATTTAACACAACAAAATTGGTACTTCCAGTCCTTCAAATCTTGAGCTTCTCATCATAATCACTATGGCACATCAACATCATCAAACACTTTTGATTTCAACAACATCCCAGCTGCCTCTAATGACTACTTGGTCCTGAGACTGTTTCTGTCGTAAAACTTAAAAGGAAAAAAATGCGTACCAGTCCACCGTGGTTTGGTTTGCTATTTTAATAGTAAGACATAATACCTAATGAATACTTGAAGAGAAAAAAGGTGAGAGAACCTAGCTTTAAGGATGGCACATATTTTGATATATTCTTAAAGCATGGTATTCTTCATCCCCAAACTGTTGGGGAAAAAAAAAATCGTTGCTTTAGAAAACTGTTTGGTATTTTTTTTCTTAAAACTTCAGTGAAAGAATACTCATCTCCTGGCAACTCTGGTCACACCCAATGCTTCGTAATTGCTGTGGGTATGTTACACTGTTAGTCTTCATTGTAAAAAACTTGTTCATTATAAAAAAACACTGATAATTTTTCAGAAGATGCAGTTTTACAGGCTGAAAAAACTTCCTTGTTCTATGAAATTATACGAAAATACTATTACTTTGATTTTGTGATCTCTGTCACCAGCTAAGCCCAACCTTTGATGCAGTGCTCTGTAAATTACTACCAGTGACGTTTTAAATGGCAGTGGCCTAAATTATGACTGTGGGACTTTCCATTTCTATGAATGATTCTGTTTTTATCAGCCATGATTCTGCCTCTAGGCAAATGCCAAATGGTCTGCAAAACAAATTAGGCTTTTACGCCTGATAAATATTTTGCAGAGATGCACTTGTTGCATGTTGGAGGGGAAAAAAGGAAGGAGAGGCAAATGGTGATAAAAATCACTACATTGAAAGAATGAGGCAAGCAGACTGCCATGTTTTCTTTTTTGCTTGATGCAATCAATAAGGTGAATTTCTCCACACCTACTAAGCCCCAGCTTCCATTTTGCATCATTGAAGCCATTAAAATAAAAAGTGGCACCTTTATTCAGTAAAAGATAACTATTGATGTTACAATAAATGAAGTTTCCTACCATTAAGCTGTATAAATTGGTTTTAGCCATCAGTTAAGGCTCAGGCAGTTATGTTGAGAAATATGAGAGTAATATTTATGCAAAGAAAAATTATCCTGAGGTGAGGGGAGGGAAAAAAGAAAGAAAAATTATCCTTAGGTGGTAGCTCATTAAGAGATGAGAAATGGAGTTGGGTTTATTTTTAAATCATTAATGCATGGAGATTCATATTACTGGATTGATATATAGTTCCCATGTTTATCGCTGACATCAGTTGTTAACAAACCAAAGTCTTTCACTTATTTCTTAGCATGCTCAATTTTTTCTCAACATGTCTTACCATGTGAACTTTCCAAGGGGTAGAATTTACCTCCATGCTTTCTTTCTATTGCCCCCATGAAGAGTTTAGTAAATCACAAAAGTTCTTTTCTCCCTCATCATATCTTAGCAAAACTCAAGTTAGGGAGTGCTATGGTTTGAATGTGTCCTCTGTAAAATGCATTTGTTAAAGTTTAATGGCCAATGAGATAACATTAATAGGTGGGACCTTTAAGAGTTGATTAGGTCATGAGGGCTCTTCTCTCATAAATGAAATTACAACCCTTGAAAGGGTATGCACCCTTTCATCCCTCTGCCATGCGAAGGAAGACACAGTAGCCGCCCCTCTGGGGGATGCTGCATCAAGGTACCATCTTGGAAGCAAAAGAGGAGCTGACACCAGACAACTGAACCTGCCAATTCAGTGGGACTTCCCAGCCAACTGAACTGGCAGGACTTGGACTTGATCTTGGTCTTCCCAGCCTCCAGAACCATGAGAAAATCAACTTCTATTGCTTATGAATTACCCAGGATATGGTATTTTGTTACAGTAGGATGGACTAAGACAAAAATGTATAGTGAGGCATTTAATCATAAGGAAACAGTATTTGACAGGATTATTAAAAAATGGCCAACCCTAATACAGTTGTAGTTGGAGAGGTACAATTATATTCTCTAAGTGGATAAGGTATTGGGAACTCTTTTTGTCATAGTTCTCACCTCCACAGAATGGCACAGGGCTCATGGGCCTATAGGATCCAGCAATATTGATTATATAGTAAAGCTGCATGTTTTGATCTTGAAGTTGGCCCATATGACAAAAGTATCTATTTTTAAAATTATACTTGTAAAACCCTTAACTCACCCACACTTACCCACAAGTTTAGTATCCATGGCTTTCTATGCACAGCCTTGTACAGAAAATCCAATGTTCAGGAAAATCACTGAGTAAAGGAACAAAGGACTCTGTAGATGTCTAGACACTCAGACTGTTTTGTTCTTGAGATCCTAGCAATTTGCTACCAGATGATAGGGAATGCTTAGAAAATTTTAAAGTATTCCCGGGTGACTGAAGGGTTTTGGTCTTATAATATTGAAGATATTGTAACTTTAATACATATTAAAATATTTGCTATCATGGAAATTAAATGAACTACTAGATATGAAAGCACTTTGCAGAGGGCCCAGACCATAGTAACTGCTCATAACTATTTGCTCACTTTGAATCTACATAATGTTATGATTAATCCCCCATGTTGTAACAGCTAACAGGCATAATGCTAATGTAAAATTATCTCATTTACTCCTTGTAGTGACCTTACAAAAGATCTATCAGTTTGATCTTCTATTTAAAGATGAAAAAAAGCTTAGAAAAGCAAACAAAGAACATATATCAAATACTCCAATCGAGGTTCACTGTCATACCCTGTACTTGACTGGAATGTTATATTGTCTTAAAATACTAGACAGTAGGTTGGCCTGTCCTGTTTGTCTAACTTGCTTCTCTGTAGCCCAAAGAAACATATAGGGTCCCTGCCAGTTTTATAAGAAGAAGCCATCTTATTTTCTTCCTGTACCAATTTCTGATTCTCTAGGCATTTCCCAAACCCCTTCCAAGGGCTTATCTTCTGTAGATTTTCTTCATGTAGTCCCAGCTTCTTATGGAACCTATTTTTTCTCCATTCTAAGTATAAATCCCCTACATTGTACCATCTCCTGCTACACCATTGCTTTTCTATATTCATGCCTTTTATTAGACTTGCATTGCAGTATGTATTTGGAAATAATCAAAGACTCATGCATATTAAGGCCTTGAGTCAGAAAAAAAATTCCTTGATATTTCAGAATTATTAGGTTCTGTGGATAGATAGGTTTTTATCCAGAATTTCAAACTACAAGTTAATTTTTAAATTTCTAAGTGCTCTACTGCTTTTCTGAACTACAGAACACAGAGAATATAATTAAGTATTTTCTCAGGTTTTTTAGTTCTCCACATAGCTAGTATCATTCTAGATGCAAAGGAGAGATGTTAATACATTATATATAATTGATACCTCAGGGTTTAATTATCTCAGGGAACGCCTTTGGAGAAAGGGATTTCCTCATTCTACATTCAACTTGCCTTATAAATTCCTGTCATAATAATAAATATAAGAACCAACAATTATTCTTATTCTTTGAACTTATACTTCATTTCTTAACAACCCAAAGTGACATACTCACAATATGATTAGAAGCCCAGAACACCCACATAAGCAGTAAATATTCTTGGATGAAGTTTTCTTCTTCTTTAAGATGAGAAACTTATTTTTCCACTTCCTTCATATGTTAAGGTGGGTATGCATATCAATGTAACTCCATAAATTTGTATATTTTTTAGTCTAGTATTTATTAATGGCAACCTAAGAATAGCTGAAAGTTTGCCTAATCATTCGCATGAATCATAATTAAATGTAGAGAACTTATCTGGACACCATCTGTGTGCACATCATTCTTTGTTTGCTGTGAAGATTTACATGATGAACTTGTCTGGCCCTACCCAGCTCCTTAGAGCCACCAGACATAGCCTCATACTGTGTAGCCTGCAGTGCACAGAAGTGGAAATGTAACTTTTCTATCTGATTACAATTTTAGGCTGATATTGGCTGCCCTGGCCTGGCCTGGACTCTATTTTTTAACCTACCCTAGCCTTTCCTTACTCCCGAATCATCCTTTTGTTTGTGGCCTTGCCATATCTTGCTTCTTTTTCCCCTCCTCTGCTTCTCTAACTTTGATGTGGACTTTTTTCCCTCAACTGTTGTGTGACTTCTCCTTATTCAATGCTGTGGTCTCCAGTCTCCCTAGGAGGGCCTCTCTAGTTCCTATATGGAAATGCTGTCTCTGAATATTTCTATTCCTGTGGGATGACTTTTGCTGGGCACTTGTGAAGACAATATGGAATAGTAGTAAAGTACAAATAATTTAAAGTCAAACAAAAAGTGTGTGAAGCTTGGCTTGCCTTCTCACTAACTTTGTAACTTGGGGCATGTTACTTGGCATTGTAGCACTTTAATTTTTCTATCCATAATATGGATAATTAATAGTATCATATAATTATTTTTAAAATTAAGTGAGAAAATATATACAGGGAGCCTAGAACAGTGCCTATTGCTTTGCCCACCATAAGTGGCTACTCCTATTATTCAAGGCTTCTTGGTAAAAGAAAACCCTGAGATAAGTCTTGATGGATTGGTAGTAGAGACACATTTTTATCATTAAAAATATAAACAGCATTCTTTATATTCATTTTCATTTATTAATTCCAGTTATGCTGGTCAGATGACTGATTTTGAATCCAACCAAAATTGCACCTTCTGAGCTGAAGCAAATAGAAAGAGAAATCTTTCTTCTCCAGAAGCCAAAAGCCATTTCCCAAGAGACGTCTGTTCAACCCACATATGCAAATACAGCTTTGATGGTTTCAGTCAGAGGTGGTTCAGAATATCACACACCAGTGTTAGCCTTAAAGAATGATACGGGACTCATCGCCTCTTGGTTCACGGAGTATACCCACAAGGAAAGTAGAAACAAAGTAAAGGTAGGTAGCCCCACTTCGCACAGTTGATTGACTTTAATAGGTCCTGATTATGCTGCTCATATTCCATGAAATTAAAAAGCTTACAAATGTTATGAGCCATTACCCTTCCATTTAAGGGAGCTTATGACATGTTAGCAACATTTAATGAAATTCTTTTTAGAATGCCATTGGCAGATTCAATGAAATTCCATGTTGAAATTCAACTTGAAGAATTGTCTGAGGAAGTTTATTCACTACCTTCCTGTGCTTGCAATATGTGTGACCCACTTCAAGGCCAAAAGAAGGTTCTTATCAGCTGGAGGATAATTTGCCTGTGTCAATAAGTATTTCTGCTTTTACTACGCGAGTAGTTTTTTCCAGTTGAAGAAAAGATTGCCAAGATGTCTGTTTTTTTTTATTTTATTTTATTAAATCATAGCTGTGTACATTAGTGCAATCATGGGGTACAGTGTGCGGGCTTCATATACAATCTGAAATATTTTCATCCAACTGTTCGACATAACCTTCATGGGATTTTCTCATTTATTGTGTGAAAACATTTGT
>CAUYRH010005107.1:0-48231 GCA_963574655.1 Perodicticus potto
TGCAACCAAAAAATGGCCGGGCGTTGTGGCGGGCGCCTGTAGTCCCAGCTACTTGGGAGGCGGAGGCAGGAGACTCGCTTGAGCCCAGGAGTTGGAGGTTGCTGTGAGCTGTGATGCCAAGGCACTCTACCCAGGGTGACAGCTTGAGGCTCTTGTCTCCAAAAAAAAAAAAAAATCAAAATCAAAGCAGCAAGGCATTTTGTGGTTATGATACGCATTAGTCTGCAAGAGAGGAAGTGAGTAGTAGCTAATATGAAGAAGTTCACTTTCTGGTAAACATTAAGGAAGGACAAGAATTACCCTAAAAGAAAATAATACTCTTTTTTGTGAGCACTTGCTCTAGTCAGACCACGCGTGTGCCCACATGAGAGAAGTTACTATTCTGCCCATTTTACAGGTGAGATTTGCCAAGGTCACCCTATTACCTTAAGAGACAGACGAAAATTCGAACCCGGTCAGTCTGACTCTCCAGCTTGAGCGCCCAAGCCCTAAGGAGCATCGATTCTCGGGCCCCAGTGCAAGGGAGAAATAAGGAAAGTACCACCCAGGAAGGTAACAAGGCGTGAGGGCTTTAAAGTCCCCATCTCACCAAGTGGGCAGGACAGATATCATAACGAGACCTGAAGAGTCTCGTTTGGAAGATTTTAACAAGGTCACACAGAGTTTCTGTCCAAGCTAGGGAAGGATTCCGGAACACCTCAGGACCACCATGGGAGCCAGAAACGCACAGTCCACCGGCACAGAAACCGCAGTGCCTGTGTCGCCAAGGTCAGCGCCCAGCTCGTCGCAGGCCCCAGGGAACCCGGCTGCAGCGCCAAGACAGAAGTCAGGCCGCCGCATCTGCCCAGCGTTAAGCCAAGGGCCTTACCGGGTCGCCAGAACTTCACCGGTCCCACGGGCGCAGCCATGCTGAGGTGAAAGGTCACGAGGAAGTCTCCACCCTCCAGTCGCGCGCACGCACCGAGGGCCGAGGGGGCGTGGTGCCAGAGGAAACTGCCCAGGCAGATCGGAGGGTGTGGCCGTCCCGCCCCCATTGGCACCGCCCATCCTAGTCACGTGATCTACTGCACGCTCTGTCAAGCGCTCCGGCCCTACCTCGGGCCCATGTGACCTCGCCCCGCCATATGGGAAAAAAGGGCGCGCTTTGCGGCCTCACTTTAGCGGATGGATCAGTGTTCCAGGCAGCCTTAGGGAAGTATGCCGTGGCCTGCACGCCGGCTGCGAGCTTGTAAAAGGGAGGATATTGACAGAGCACCGTTGCTGCTAGTGTGGCATCTTGCACGCAGTGGGCGCTGAGGCGGTGCTGTTCGGAGTTGTTTGGAGTATTTGGAGTAACTACGAAGTACAGTTACAGGCTGTCCTCACTTTGCTCCTCCTCTTAGTCTGGTTTTCAGATTGACGTGTGATGAAAGTAACTACCTTTGCTCATCGGCCACGGCGCCAGGCACATACACCGGAGCTGGCGGGTTCGAACCCAGCCCAGGCCCGCCAAACAACAATGACAACTACAACCAAAAAATAGCTAGGCGTTGTGGTGGGCGCCTGTAGTCCCAGCTCCTTGCGAGGCTGAGGAAAGAGACTCGCTTGAGCCCGAGAGTTTGAGGTTGCTGTGAGCTGTGATGTGACAGCACTCTACCAAGGGCAACATAATGAAACTCTGTCTCAAAAAAAAAAAAAAATACAGATACGCCATTCAATCCTAAATCACTCTCAGGGACGTGGCCTGGGAACCTGCATTTTACGAAGCTTCCAGATTCTTATTAATAAGTTTGAGAAAGATTCCACTAACTCAAAGGAGAGTTAATGAGAAGTAATGAGCTTAAGTGGAGGAAATGCTTTACAAGTAGGTAATTGATTGGCAGGAAATGGAAGGGTTTGAAATCTATGCATTTTTATTTATTATTTTTTTTCTGAAAACAAGTTTTATTTAAGTAAGGGTTTAATTACATTACACATAACATTAAAATTGAAGGGAAAAAAAACAAAAACGAGTCTTGTTACCTCACATGGCATCGAGCAGCTATTGCTAGTAAGTTGCAAGCTCTACAGCTAGCTACATAGCTGATACATCAGTTTTGAGATTTGTTCCCTTGTCAAAAGTTTAACTGATAGAAGGTTGGGCTCACGTTCTGATGTTTGGACATCCCTTAGCTAGGATATGTCTGGTCAAAAAGACCTTGGTGGAAAGCCAGATGTCCTATCACCCTATTGGAAGGAAGGTGGCCTAAGTTCTGCCCACCTGGAGATACCAGGGGATCTTTCCTTTACTACCAAAGACTCCCTCTAGAGGTACAACTGCATTGCTGCCTTACCCCATCCTCTCAGATTCACAGAGGGTTGTCCAGTTGGTGACATTCTCTTAGGGCTGGGAACTCTGCAGAGAGAGAGGGGAGGAGCTTCTGGCCAGACCTAGACATCTGTGATCTTAGGGCTCTGAGCTTGGCTGAAACACCATTGCTTTGTTTCAGGCTTGACACTCACAGATGCCTCCTGCTTGACCTCTGTTTAAATGAGAGACTTCAAGACTAGACAGCTTGGCTCTTTTCAGTTTATTGCATGAAGGAGTTACACTAGTCCAAGTTAAAAGCAGGCCCCAAATGGTTACATTATACAAGCTGTGAGGTTTTTAAACTTGTGACAAGGTAGAGAGGGGAAATTCTACTCATTGCAAGGAAATCCTCACTTAGCTTCAGTGAGCCACAAGCACTTAAAACCCATGAACTTTCAACTGATTGTCCTTAGCCAGTCCAATCTCTATAAGGAACTGGCATATCTTCTTGCACTGGTCACCCTATAGCTGAATTACTTCTCCATATTCTGGGTGCTCAATTACAGTACCATTGCAGGCAAATTTCTTCTTCAACGCCTTCACTGATTTCTTTTTATCGTAATCATCAGCGATCCATTGAACAGTAGTAAGGGTCTTCCTGCCGTTTCTCTGTTGAATTCTTATATGGATATAATCCTCAGTGCCAGCAGGAAGCAGGTCATCACCCTTACTTGCATCAGCAAAGGGGTCAAAAGAGTGGAGGTTCTGGATAGAGGACATACGATATGATTCCTTTTCCTCAGTGGAAATGGCCTGAGGAAGGCGGCGGTGGGAGAAGGCGGGCGGGGGGATGGAGCGTTGGGAAGCGAGGGGGTCAAGGGGGAGGCTGCTGAGTCCTCAGTGGCAGCTCAGTGACTGGGGCCAATCTATGCATTTTTAAAGCTGTGAAGAAACTTCTGAATTCCTTGAGTGAAATGGCAGCTATGATAAGAGCAAGGTCTTTGGAGATACGCAGCCCTGACTTGGAGACTCAACTTTGCCATTTCCTAGCTCATAGCTGTCATTGAATCTTAGTCATAAAATAAGGTTTTAAAAGGTATGAAATAAGATTACATGTAAAGAACGTATCAGGCTGCAAGACATAGCAGGCAATCCATGTTAGCTCTCCTCAACTCTAACAGAGCAAATCCACCAGAGGGAAAAGTCTGAATTTACCTGCATAGACTCATGCAACAAATAACCTCCTTTGATTTACTACCATAATAATGAATGGAATTCATAGTCCTTCTACTTAGAATTCTCCATCCATCCTTTAAAATATTCTCATCCTTTAAGGGCCACCTCTGAATTCACTTTCCAACTTAATGCATTCCTCCTGTAGAACCCATAGAACCCACATGCTCACTTTTGAGATAATATGTAATTGAACTATAGTTAATCTGCCTCCACTGTTATTATTATACTGGGAACTTCCTGAGGACAAAGACCGAGTCACATTCATATGTATAACCAAGTAACGATGCCTGTTGAGCAGCATATATGTGAACACCATGCTTTGTAATTAGTTTTAGTTCTTCATGGAATTGATTCTTGCTTATTTATTTATTTTTTGAGACAGAGTTTCACTGTATGGCCCTTGATAGAGTGCCATTGATGCCGGAATTTCAGGTTCTTGGTCTCAGGCGATTCGAAGAAGGAATCGAAGGACCACAAGAGTAGTGGTAAGTCAGGATTTATTTACAGGAAAGAAGAATAGTGGTAGGTCAGGATTTTATTTATAGTAAAGAATTATAAGTAGAGGAAGAACTAAACCTCCAGGCAAGAGGAGCCAGGAGGGTAGCAAACTCCCTTGCCTCTGGAGGGAAACAGGCAGCTCTTCCTGTTCCCTGGCCGAGGTCTGGCCGAGCGAGGTCTGCTTCTGAGGGAAACAGGCAGCTCTTCCTGTTCCCTCTCCGATGTCTGCTTCTGAGTTCTTCTTACTCTGCCGTCTTACCCAAGTCTCAAAGTCTCGTCCGAGCTCTCTGCTCCGTGGGTTTATATGGGATTTTTGGGGGGTGGGTCTTCATCAGTTATTCAATGAAGACCCGGGCCCTGGAGACTGACAGGTTATTGACCAGTCAGATGTGCACGAGGAGCAGACAGCAAGGCGCCAGTGTTTTCCGCACAGGTGGTTGGTTCTTTTTCAAGCCGGTTTCTTCATCCGTCACAGCATCAGCATGGCCAGGGCCACGGCAGCGGTTGTAGAGCTGTCTTGTATCAGTAACACTGTGTCTGGTGGATGGAATGCACAGCACATATGACTTATCTACAGTGCCTATATTTTGTTTTCTTTTGTTAATTTTATTCATTTTTTGAATAGGTGATAGATGCACATGGTACAAAATCCCCAAGGTACAAGCGTTTACAGTGAAAAGTAAGTTTCCTCCTCCTCGCCTCAGTAGCATAATTCTCATCTTCAAAGGCAATCACTGAGCTTCCATTCACTTCACACATTTATTGAGCACCTACTATGTGCCAGGTACTGTTCTGGGCAATGGATATGGAACAAAAGCGACATAAATCCCTGCCTTCAAGGAGTTTCTTGTCATATACATTCAATAGTATTCTAATAGTACTAGTAGAAATAGTATACTAATTTCTTGTAGTATTCATTCAATAATATTCTCAGTTTTCTATGGCCAGCATACTGGTAGTTAAAAGTAGGGTTCTAGAGTCAAGACAGCTGATTTTGAATCTTATTTTCTCTATATTCAAACTGATCTTGGATTATTTATTCTACCATTATGAACCTTATTTTCTATATCTTTAAATGGAGATTATTCCATTTTATAAGGTTATGGGAATTAAATGAGAATAATACATTTAAATGCCCAAACAGTGCCTAGAACCTAGTAAATGCTTAATAAATACTAGTGTTAATTATAATGATGTGATCTTACTCTTATGTTCTGGAATACAGACTATAAATGGTTAAAGGGTCTGTTTTTCCAATAGCTTCTATTTCCTTTCCTTGCTATATGATCAAAAATCACTTTTTTAAAGAATAAGTGATGATAAATTTTAGTCTTCTAAGTTTGATCATTAACTGCTGTGTGTAAGACTATCTGCTGAGTTCTACGTGTATTAAGAAATATGCTTCTAATCATTAGACTGTAGAGACTATGTTCTTTTTTTATTCTTTCTAATCTAACTTTTTAAAAATCCCATCTTCCCAAATAGGAGGTTTTGTACTATTAATTCATTTGGAGGTGTTTTGTACTATCAATTTCAACTTTATAATGTTACAAAATACTTATTTTATATGTATTTCGCATGCTGCATTTTACAGCAGGAGAACTGAGAACTTAGAGCAGAATTTCTAACAGTAACATTTGGTGTCATCATCTTACAGAACTTTCTCTATGATTCAAGTCTGTAGCCTGATGGGAAAGCAACTTTTAATCCCTAGAAAAACAATAACAACAAAAAGCTTTGGTGATGCTCTTAAAGTGGCAACAATTAGAAGAAAATTACATGGAGAGAAAAGAAAAGAACACTAAAACATTTTAAAATTTTAAATATTAGGCCAAGAACCTGTCTCCTTTATTCAACATTGAAAAAAAATCATTAGTGGGCGCAGTGAAAGATTGCAACAGTGTTTTGTTGATTATACCAGGTGCTGGACCATTCATTGACTTAGAATCTAAAAATAAAAGAGAATGCACCTACTTGGCCCACAACAGCCCTGAATAGAGCTCATTCTCCTTTTTCTCTTTGTTTCTGGTTCTATTTTGTATTTTCCTGGTGGTCAAAGTTTATGGATTTTGGAATGGTTGATTATGGTATAGAAAATCTCTTTTCTTAGCCTAGTCATGCTATATGAAGACTAGGAAAGGGGATAGCTGAGAAATTAAAGTGAAATGCTTCTGAACAGCTTTTATTATTAGGTCAATGGTGGGTTTAGGTAGATTTGGGGAGTTATGTGTTCTTTTTAAAACATTTTCCAGGCTCTGATATTTTATTGACAGACATGGATTAACAATAAGAACATCAGTGCTCAAAACAAAAGTTTTAGAAGGCACAAAGTCGATACCTGTGGGGTTAGAAATCCCCACATGTATGTCTCATGTACGTCTCATTCGAGTGAACCACTAATGGGTTAAATTGGCTTCTGCCTTCACAGAAAAAGCAACAGGTCTGGGCTACCCTGAGGCAACAATATTTGTGTACTGTATTGATGAATAGACAGGCCTCTTCTAGTGGCTGCTGCCACTATAGGTCTCCTGTATTTTGTGTGTGCTAATCATATAATGTGGCTGCACAGCCAGCTGTAATTTATTAGGGTTATGTGAGGCAACTAGTCTGTGACCTCTTTGGTTTACCTTTGGACCGTATTATTGCTCATTCTTCTGTGTCAGTTACCTATTACAAATTAACAACCCCCTCTACACTTGGTGGTTTAATGTATTATTATCTCCCAAGGTTCTGTGAGTTAACTGGGCTCAGCAGGGCTCTTGAGCTCTTTCATGAGATTGCAGTCAAACAGTAGCTGAGGCAGGAATAACAAGCATGAATGTCCAGGGTGGTGTCTTCATTCAAAGGTCTGACACCTCACCTAGGATGGCTGGAATGACTAAGGGCTGGTGAACATTTCTTACTCCAAACAGCTTTTCCATGTGGCTACCTGAGCATCCTTGTAACATAATGGTCTTAGGGTAGTTAGATTTTTTTTTTACATTAGGTCTGTTTTCTCCCCAAAAAATACTTTAAGATTTTGAAATATTAAGAAATATTGTAAGGAAACAGCAAGATTTCTTTGGACTCAAACTTAGTCATGCAAAATGACATTCCCAGAATTTTATTGTTCAAAACTCTAGCCAACCCAGATTCAAATGAGGGCCCCACAAAGGCATGAACAAGAGGAGGCATGGTTCATTGGAGGTAGGGGAGAAGAGGCGATGGGGAGAAGAGCATTTTTAAAGACTAGCTACTGGGCCAGGCTCAGTGGCTCAAGCCTATAATCCTAGCACTCCAGGAGGCCAACATGGGTGAATTGCTTGAGCTCAGGAGTTTAAGACCAACCTGAGCAAGAGTGAGACCCCATCTTTAAAACTATCTGGGCTAGTTTTAATGGTGGTGGGTGCTTGTAATCCCAGCTACTTGGGAGGCTGAGGCAAGAGGATCTCTTGAGCCCAAGAGTTTGATGCCATAGCACGCTACCCAGGGCAACAAGGTGAGGCTCTGCTTCAAAAAATAAATAAAAATTAAGACTAGCTACCAACACACTCTGCCAGAAAATGGTAAAGCCTATCTATAACGCAATTTGAATGCACCAGACACTTCAAGGAAACAAACCTACAAAAGTACTTCGTAGTAAGTGGAAATATATGGCTCTTATATATCTGATATTGAATGAATGCCATCCATTAATATAATTGCCTTAGTTGGCTTATACACACACACTACTATCTGTTAATTAGAAGCCACCATTAACCAAGATGCTTTTTGAATTATATAGCAGATTAGAGGCAGTTAACAAGTCACACAATATGATTCATCTCATTCCTTTCTAATTTTTGGTACAGTAGTATGTTGTACTATACAATAATTGTCCAATGTTTAGTTTACCGAAAGGAGAGTGAATTAATTTTGTTATCATTCATTCATTCGACAAATTTTTATTACTTATGATCAGCTAGGCCCTGGGTCAGATTGGTAGAAAACAAGGCTCATCTACTGTGGTTGGATTTTGCCTTCACCAATATAAAGAGAGTAATTTATATGTTAACTATTTGAGTTCATATATTCAGATGTTTGGGCACTGGACAAAGCTATGTTACAGAATAATAGTCACACAGATAATTAAGCCCTTATTTTGGGCATTGTTTCATTTAAATCTGCCCAGGAGGTATTAGGGTAGAGGCAGAATTGTCTCAGTTTTGTGTGACTCAGAATAGTTACATGGAGTTTCAAAGGGCACCCAAACACAGAATAGTAGAGTTTAGATTTGAACCCAGAGCACCTGCTGTGCAAAACTGCATTGAAATAATACTGTTGTCTTTATTTCTAAATTCCATGTCTTTTAAGGTGATTTTATTTTTATTATTCCTCTGCCAATTGCATTAACAACTCCCACCCCTACCCCAGGCTTCTTTGCTTTCATAAGTGACTGTTGTTGTTGTTGTTTTTTGTAGAGATAGAGTCTCACTTTATTGCCCTCAGTAGAGTGCTGTGGCATCACACAGCTCACAGCAACCTCCAACTCCTGGGCTTAGGCAATTCTCTTGCCTCAGCCTCCCAAGTAGCTGGGACTTCAGGCGCCTGCCACAATACCTGGCTATTTTTCTGCCTTGCAGTTCAGCCGAGGCCGGGTTTGAACCCACCACCTTCAGTACATGGGGCTGGTGCCCTACTCGCTGAGCCACAGGTGCCGCCCCAGTAAGTGACTCTTTCTGAAGTCTAAGAAGTATAGGTAAAAAAGGAAACTTACTTCCATTGAAACTTTGTATACTAGCCATCAAGCTTAATATTTGAAAAGAGTGCTAAGTTGCTTTGGCATGTAGACGTTTTTATAAATCAAAACTAACCTTTAGGCTCAGCGCCTGTGGCTCAACGGGCTAAGGCGCCAGCCGCATACACCTGAGCTGGCGGGTTCGAATCCAGCCCGGGCCTGACAAACAGCAATAACGGCTGCAACCAAAAAAAATGGTTGGGCATTGTTCCCGAATCCAGCCCTGGCCTGACAAACAGCAATAACGGCTGGGCATTGTGGCGAGCACCTGTAGTCCCAACTACTTGGGAGGCAGAGGCAGGAGACTTGCTTGAGCCCAGGAATTGGAGGTTGCTGTGAGCTGTGATGCCACAGCACTCTATCCAGGGTGACAGCTTGAGGCTCTGTCTAAAAAAAAAAAAAAAAAAAGGTAACCTTTATTAGCAATCATGAATTTTTTTTCTTTTCTTTTCTTTCTTTTTTTTTTTTTTTTGCAGTTTTTGGTCAGGGCTGGGTTTGAACCCACCACCTCCGGCATATGGGGCCAGCGTCCTACTCTGTTGAGCCACAGGCACCGCCCTAGCAATCATGAATTTTGAAAGTACTTATGGGGCACTTCCAATATGCCTGGCCCAGGAAAAACACAGCTCTTAATTTAAGGAATCCCACCAGGCAATGGGAGAGACTAGACAGATGAGTTTCCTGGCAGCACATTCTGATAAGAAATGCCCACATGAGGGACCTAACTTGAGACAGCAAGTGGAGGTTGGGAGGAGTTCTCACAAGAGTCAAGGATTGGAAAAATTCATCAGGGGAAGAAAGGGAAAGACTAGATCAAGAACGTACACCCTATAAGAAGGTTCAAAGTCTAAAGAGTTTAGGGAATTCTGGGGATGGAGATAATTCTGTATAATAGGAGGGCAAGGTGGGTGTGGGAGGGTGGCTAACGCTGAGGCCGCCCCAGATTAAGGGGAAGGCACATTGCATTATAGGCCTTTTTGGGAAATTTGAATGGATGACAGTCATTGAATAGGCTTTGCTAAGTAGTATGGATTCTAAATGCAGACCTGAAAAACAGATGACATTTGTCCTTTAACCATGGCTTCACCTTCTCCTCTCTACAGAATTGAAAATTATTCTCTGCTTGGGAGTAGTTTTCAGGGTATTCCAGGCATTTTATATAAGCGGCTTCCCTTCTACTTTTTTTCTTTTCTTTTTCTTTTTTAGACAGTCTCACTTTGTCACCCTCAGTAGAGTGCTATGACATCACAGCTCACAGCAACCTCCAGCTCTTGGGCTTAGGCAATTCTCTTGCCTCAGTCTCCGGAGTAGTGGAACAACAAGTGCCCACCACAACACCCATCTGTTTTTTTGTTGCAGTTTGGCGAGGGCCGGGTTTGAACCCGCCACCCTCCGTATATGGGGCCCACCGAGCCACAGGTGCTTCCCTTCCCTTCTATTTCTGTGGTATTTACGATGTTAATTATAGCCAGGCTGATCAGAGCAGAACCCTAGAAGTCCTCTCATCTTAATCTTATATAAATCATGTATTTATTGATTTATACATTTATCTAGGGAAACAGATTTGTTTACCATCTTATCAGTTCTACAGATTCGGAGCCTGGTATAGTTAGGTTAACATTCCAAGGGGGTAGCTGCACTATTATAAAGAAAGAATGCTACATGCCACTTCAGCAAGACAGTTTTTAGCCTAATTCTCCAACTTTATTTAAAAAAAAAAAAAAAAGCAATTGAAATCACCTCTCTGGTATACCAGGGAGAGGATACAGAAGCCAGGCTGATTTGCCCCCCACCGCCAACACAAGCAGGGTGGAGCGGCTCAGAAGGGCGGCCGGGAGTGGAACGAGAAGGAAACGATGTAACAGCAAAGCCGCAGACCCTCCTCCGGGGCTGCCTTCCCGGGCAACCAGACCTCTCTCTCCAGCCAGCCCCAGCTCTCCCTGGCCTTGGACGGCCAGTCAGTCCTTCTGAGCGTATTTTAGAGTTGAAGGAGCTTGTGCCCCAAATGAAGCAGAACACCCAGTCGCTTTTTCCAGCTCGCCTCCCTGTGCTCCCTTCAAACTCGTGATAAAAAGCTGAGGCCCTGAAGTGCAGTGCAAAGCGCTTCACGGATTTTCTGGAATCACGCTGCTCCCTGCAGCCTGGGTTTCACAACTTCAACTCCCTCTCTCCTCTCCCCTCCTTCCTTCCACCTGACAGGGACCATAAATAACCCAGGCTCTCAGGGTGTTCCCAGCTGAGAACAAAGTTGAAAGTTTGCCTGGAGCTCCCCGCCACTCCCCGCCTGGGCCACTTCTTTGTTTTCTAATGTTTTCCTCTACCTGAGCCGGCTGTTTCTTCATTCATACTTGAGAAGGGTGGCCTCCTAATTAAAAGTAGCACCTCGCTTTCTCTGTCCCTACACGAGGCTGTCGTGGTTACCCGGTCAGGCTCCAAGCATTGGTATCAAATTACGGAAAGTCTACACCCGAGCGGTCCTCATATTTACATGCAAATAACTCAGGGGCTCGCGTTATGTCACCATTCGGTCCTGCGAGAGGCTTGCCAGAGGAGTTTTTAATCCAATCAGAAGGAGCTTTAAAACGATGTCTGCAGAGTGATCAAAAGGATCTTAATCTCAATTGAGTATTGCCAGATTTTTTTTTTTTTGGTCTGAAATTTTGAAAATCCTCGAACTCTGATGAGTGGGAAAAGATGTGTAATTTCCCAATTGCCTACGAGGGGATCAAGATACTGAGGGGAACTCGGCAGCTGTGGTGAGGACTCTGGCTACAACCCAGGGATTGGTTTGCTTGGGTTGGTTTGGAGGCTGATTCTAAATCACTGCTTCAGGAATTCCTGGAAACATCAGGAAAACATTTGATCATCCCTGCCTGGTGGAAATGGCTTTACCACAGAGTAAGATCTTTCTTTGAGTTGTACTTGGTGTGTGCTGTTTTTGTTTCAGATTCAGTGGATGTGCAAATAGCCCAGCTGTAAATAGTTACTTAAAATAATCTCTCAGTACTGGGTAGCAATGGAAAGTTGATCTGTTTAGTTTTTGCGTTTGCAAAAAACGGTAGTTAACAATGTACTTTTAGGCTTGATGGGTAGTTTAAAAGCTGAGCTCTTGTGGTTTCCTGAGTTTAAATGAATGGAAATTGTAAATGGTACTGAATGAAGGAATTGGAAAATATAGCACAGGCGGATTAAATCGCTTACCTTTAAGAAAACACAGCATATACACTTTTAAAATCTCTTTCAGCTAGGCAACCTTGTGTCCAGAAAGAGAATAAGAGTCATTAGCAAAAAAGAGAGTTTTCTTGTGTGCGGGGGGAAGGAACTTTTCCACAGCCCGTGCTACCTTTCAAGCAGGATGGAAAATGTCCCAGAGAGTGAAAGACAATTGAAAAACCTGCCCTGTCACTCTTGGAATGTGGTTTTTCCGTGTGAGGTCATGCTGTGCATATGTAACTAGTAAAAGTATTTTATGTAATTAACTCTTTGTATTAATAGTGAAAGAGCCGCTCATATAGACCTTCTTTCAAACTGTTGAAGCCCCATATTATCTCTGTAGAAGGCTGAGTTGCCTTCCAAGTAGACTTCAAGCATCGGAACATCTGGGCTGAGTTGTCGATTTGATGGATTTAGCAACAGTTCAGAATTGATGTGTTCCATGGTGTCCCCAATAGAGCAGTTAGAGTTCACATAAATAACTTGCTAGTTTCTTACATAAGCCCCAAACTGAAATCCTGGGTGTGAGAAAACTGTTGAAGAAAAATGTCTCTTCCCTTCCCACGTATTATTTCAAGAACAGTAATGAAGAGGTGGCTCTTATGTTGCAATCCATGTCCATTCAAACAAACTGCCCTCATTGTGGGTGAGGCGAGAAAAATTCTAACTTAGAAGACCCACCTTTCTAGTCAGCTGGGGCTTGTGGGAGAGGAAGCGGGAGGGGGCAATGTTTTAAAATTGGTACTTAACACCAGGCACTGTTTCCGCTGCTTAAACTCACTCTTAAAGTTGTGTACTAACCTCTCCCTGTACTTTTTCCTTCTAAAAGGCAGTTACAAACATTATCCAGGGGATGGGGAAGATGAATATGAGATAATGGGTGACTTGCCGATGACGCAAGAACAGTTTTCCCCAAACCTGACGGGTAGTCAGAAGGGCAGCGTCTGATTTTGGCTTACTTGTACACCTGCAGGTGAAGATGCAATGACGGGGGATACGGACAAGTATCTTGGGCCCCAGGACCTCAAGGAGCTGGGCGACGATTCCCTGCCCGCAGAGGGCTACATGGGCTTTAGTCTTGGAGCCCGTTCCGCCAGGTACTTTATCGTTGCTGGTTTTCATAGTGATCTGAAAACAACCACGATCTGTCATAAACCAAAATCATTTTCATTTTTCGCATTATCCCCAAATGTGCTTTTTGAATGAAGTACGGATTTAGTGCAATGGTCTTGACTCAATTATACATGTTCTGCTGGTTTTCCCGTGTGTCGTTTTCAGTTCTTAATTTCATGTGATTGAACATGTTAATCGTGTGTTCTTTCTTTTCCTGCCCACCTTGCAGTCATGCTTCAAGCATAGTAACAAATGAGCTCACTGACAAAACTGGGAGAACCAATCCAGTCACAATGTTCGAAATTAAGTTTTGATCTATATTGAAAGAAAACCTTATTTGCCAATAAATAAGAAATATGTGTATAGGTTGTTCACTGTGCTCTTTGTTATATAAGGATCAATACATGATTGAGACTTAAAAGAGTATTCTTGAAGAAAATTATATTGTTTATTTTACTGTTTATTAAAATCGTTTGAGTAGATCTTCTAGAACGGTTCCATTATTTTGTTCACAGGGGACATATTGGTAGTGTTTGACAGTGACTTAACCAAAAGTCACAGACAGCAATGGTGGCAAATTCAGTTCTTATAACTGAAGCAGAAAACTTTTATATTGGAAAACCTTGCCTCAAACTTTTCTAAACACTGGTTGAAAGAAACAGGACCTTATCCAGAATTTGGAGACTTTTTTGCCCTGTTGTGGATTAACAGTTAGTATGTTTGCTGACAGTCAAGTTATTTTAAAGCTAATAATTAAACCTTCTAAGCCAGAGAGCCCTGAGGACATTTTCCTATAGTTTAAGGATCTGTTGTAAAAAGTTTCATTGTTTAATGGCAAATGGCACTTCCCTCAAAGTAAACCTTGGAATTTATTCTCAGTGTGCTGGGGTGGCTAGTTTAGATACTGAATTGTTTTTCTTCTACTTAGTCCTTTTTAATAGAATTTCAAATACCATGTAAGTTGGTACAGCTTTTGATTTATACATACGTTTATAAAAGGCCTTAAAAATCTTTCTGTAGTAGGTGTCATTAACCGGAAAAGGAAAAATAACTTTTAAAAAATATGCCACATTTCAGATAATCACAGATATCAACTAGTTACAATGGAAAATATGTAGAATCTCAAAGGATCTCAAGATCCCATATATCTTGTTTATATCCTACGTAGAGATTTATAATCCAATAGCTAGCTGTCTTCTTTTCTTCCGATAATGATACATTTTATGAATCATTCATTTTTATGTAGAAAATTGTAGCAGCTGACATCCAGTGGGATATGAAACCAGAATACTGCCTCTCATAATTTTTTTCTTAAGATAATTCCAAGGCTTTCACATTTCTAATTTTGATTGCATCATTATGTGTTGCTATTATGTGTAACTCATTGTTTTTCTACATTGGCAACTCATGTTATGCTCAGAGGCAGATATTTTATTTAAAAAAAAATCTATAATGCTAATATGTTTTAAGCACATTATTAGAGTATTACCAAGTAAAATATTCTGAGTGTAACATTTAAAAAGAAATACATTAAATGTGTAATCCATTCAACCATAACATTGTTTTCTTTTTTCCTTGTCTGATTTTTTTGCTTTCTATTTCTCCTGTTTTTGTTTTTTTATTTTTTGTTTTTTTTTAACACTTTAAAATAGTCCCAAGATCAGGTAAGAAGACACGACACTTTTACAGTGTTCCTCTGCCCTTCTCTGGCTCATTTTCTCCTTTTTATTTTCTTCAGCATTGTGATGTGATGTGCTGTGATGTGCTGTAATGTGCTTTTGTTTGTTTTTCTGCTCAGTTTTAGAAAAATGAGTGAAAATTTTGTGATTCTGAGAAAATTAGCAGGAACCTAACATAGAAGAAGAAATGTTACTTGTGCAAAACGGACTGAATACTTGGGGAATTTCTTTTCCTTATTAGATTTTGTATAGTGCATGAAGTAACTAAAGAAATTTCACTGGGTTTAAAGAACAAGGCCTGATTTGAAGCTGTTTTTTGCTGGTTGCTGTTTTATTTTGAGTTGTGCTAGGTATATTAGCATAATTTTAGAATTCTCAGGCATGTTTTTCTAACATTTCCTGTATTTAACACTTAGGGTATACTGATGGCTACAAATAATATAGTTGACCTTAGTCAAAAACAATTTAATGCTTTCCAGACCCCTATGCAAATAATCTCTAATTTTAGTAGCTGAAAATACTTGGAAATATTAGGGATTCAGAGTAAAACTTGATGGATTTAATGGACTCCATCTGTCTGATGTCAATTGGTCTGGAATGATCAGGAGTAGGAACTTTAGACATTATGTAAAATGAAGACATCTTTCTGTTGGTGCTTCCCAGTTCTGGGCTCTGTTCTGCAGTTGGCACTCATATACAAATTAAAAGAGGGAGGGGGTGTTCAAAAAGTATCAACAGATATTTCTACCAGTGTTTGGCTTTAGTGCGGTGTCTCACCCCTATAATCCTAGCACTCTGAGAAGCTGAGGCAGGCAGATTGCCTGAGCTCAGGAGTTCAAGACCAGCCTGAGCAAGAGCAAGTCCCCATCTCTAAAAAAACTAGCCGGTCATTGTGGCGGGCACCTGTAGTCCCAGCTACTCAGGAGGCTGAAGCAAGAGAATCACTTGAGTCCAAGAGCTTGAGGTTGCTGTGAGTTGTGACATCACACAGCAAAAATTTGAGGGCCACAAAATTTTTTTTTTGGACTATACTCAAACACTGGAATTAAAGTGAATATGTAATTATTATTTACAACTTTAAGTGTCCGTATATAACTGTGTCATGTCCTACCAGTGTTAACATATCATGCTGTGGGATTTAAAGAAGTGAACGTCCAGTGCAGAGAGCAGGGCTGCCCGTTGCCTCTCAGACCACCTCACTGGAGCAAAATGGGACATTGCCATGAGTCCTGAGAAGATACTGTCTAATAAGGGAGCCATCGGCCATCAATGACTAAGTTAAAATTAGTTAAATAAAAAGTTAAAATTCATTGTTACATCGTACTAATCACACTTCCAGTGCTCTGTGGTCTGTGTGGCCAGTGGCCGCTGTCGGTGGACAGCACCAGTTCAGCACATCTCCGTCCCAGCTCAGAGCGTTGACTCGGAGAATTTCTGTCCTTAGGAAGCTTCTCCTATACGTAGGTGAAGGTAAGGAACTAGTAACAGGAGTAACTGAAAGAAATGCTTGGCAACTGTAATGGGGGGAAAAAGGGAAGAGTAATAGGTCACGTGGTTGGCCACAGAGGGCCTGACTGTGCAAATGGTCAGAGTCACGTGGTTACTAGATAAGCTTCTCTGTGCAGGAATCGCACTAATATCAGAGGCCTTTGTGTCTTGATACAAGAAGAGCCACGTTTGGGTTATCATTAGGATAGTAGATAGTAGAGAAAAGACATCACCTTGTGCAAAGAAAGGAACCATTTCCTATTTGCTTTGTTCTTTTCCCTGTCAAGCGTACACAAGGCAAAGCAAAAGCCAAGCTCTGACCGATTCATTTGGTAAAGACATAGCACACCGCTTTTGGATCCAGGAGGATTTTTAAATTTTACAGGCAGTAAAAGGAAGGACTGAAAGGTGCTGACTTCCCGTGGCCCTTGTTCCCTGTACCAAAAAGGACACCCAAACAAAAGGGACTGGGTTTGTGCAGGGCTAGCTGTGGAATGCCCCATTGCTGAGGAGTCAGTTCCACACTCCAACTGAGTAATTTTATATCGGGCAGCTCTATTCCAAGGAGGGCAGGATGGGAAGCCTCACACCTCCTTAGAAGGAGGAGGTGATGAAAAGCCATTTGCGACAGCCGCCCAGTCAGACAGGGAGGTGAGTGAAAGATGACCTTAAGGCACTTCTCCTGGGCCTTCCTCCTCCGTTCCAAGAAGATCGCAGGGTGTTCTGGCAGATTCGGTGGACCTACAATCCCGGCCTCGGCCTGCACGACCTATGTGGTGCGTGCAAGGCCTCCAGGGTCACGTGCCGATCTGTCCTCCCAGGGCCTCTGACTCGACTGGGTTTTAGGTTAGAGGTCCGTGTGGGGCCCTGTGGGGGATTAAGAGAGGCTGGGGAGGAAAATGGCAGAAGGAGTGAGGAGAGAAGAGCAGAGCAAGGAAAGACAGACCATCTGCAGGAAAGACGAAAGAACCATGCAGAGGATTCGAATGTTTCCTCAAGACCAAGAAGGTGGCAAGAGGGTCATGCAAAGTGCTTTCATAACACGACTTCCTTCTTGATGTTTCCATGAGTAACAGCTACAAACCAGAGCTCTCAATATGTTAAATCCGTGTCTAGTTGGAAGACTTAGAAACAGACCCATTTACAGCAGACACAATGCCATTCAGAAAGAGAGGAGACGCTAACAGGAAATCTCTGCATCTGTCAATTATCCCGAGTTATCTGGTTCTCCTCAATGGTCACATTGGTTCAGCTTCGTAGTAAAATATCCAAAGTTTTCATGGATTTCGTCTTCTCAAAATTGGCCTTATTTTAAACAAAACCTGATCATGAGGTCACCTACGCTTAAAACATTTCCCCAAATAAAAGGGGTTTTATATGATGTCCTTTTAAGAGGAACTTTTCTTGATATTTTTAGCCATCTTGCCTGTTCTTAAAGTTGCATGCATTAATTTTTTTTTATTCATCTCATCATCATCTACCACTGTTGAATGGTTAACTGTAAATACAACAGCCTCCGCTCCTTCAGTTCGGATAGGTCTTACACCTTGAACAGAAGCTCTTATGCACGGGACAGCATGATGATCGAAGAGCTCCTGGTGCCATCCAAAGAGCAGGTATGCATTCTTTTAAAAATATTCGTTGGTTGTTAAACTTTCATTTGTATCATTGAATCAAGCTCTGTGTCCTGAGACAAAAAAATACATTTCTGCATGCTTGATTTTGCATTTGTGAATCTTCTGGTACTAGCCAGTTAAAAAAAAAAAAAAGAAAGAAAATCAATTGTTCCTATCCTCTGTGTTGAGTCCCTAAAATTCTAGAGAGAGAGGAACTCAGAAAGTCCTAGAAAAGGCATAGATAGACATCTTTCTCATAACTAAGTCAATCTACTTAAAAAAGATAACTGAAGTTGCTGACATTAGCTACATGGACGTTTTATGTTGCTAAACAAAGTAGGTATATATTTTGGACTTTGTTGGAATTGTTTTAACAAGTAGTTAAAGATAAGACTGGTTGTGTTTTTTGTTCCCTTAGCTTCAAAGCTGCCTGTGATGGTAGTTTGAAGGTCAGTGCAGTGAGATGAGATAGTCTTTTGCTTTCTACCAGAATCTCCCCCAGATTCATTTGGTGTTTGCACAGTTTTTTCTTTCCAATAATTGTGGGTGAATAAGTAATGGGTTAATATAAGAAGTCCCAGCAACATAATCCTGCTCCATGAGGCTTTAGGATGGTGCTAGAATAATTTTTATACACACCTACAAACAATGTGCACAGCAGTGATTTGAGGGAGGATGAAGCTGTCAGGGCCATAAACCTGATTTTGAAGGCAGCTTATAATATTTCAACAACATAAATAATTGGCAGAATCATACTGGACATTTTATTCACTGTACATTGAAGGTGAATTAGAGCAGATGAATAAGTGATAGTCACTTAGCCAAGTTACAGGTTCAACTGTAAGTAGTGAGGCCGACATCTCCACATGTCTGGAGATGCTGCCGTTCAGACGCACAGATGTGTATTGTACTTCACAGGGACCTACAATAAATACTTTATTACTTTATACTCCAGAACATTCTTAGCAGGCAGGCCTTACATAGGTGGATACAGTGGCTGTTCAATGTTTGTTCAGACAAAAAAAAATTTTAAATGATTATAAATGCAGCAGCATGGCATGGGTTTAAGCAGTGCTAGAGAAAGCACTTGTCTCAAATAATGAAACAAAGCTCTCGGGTACAAGGTGTTTCCAGGTATTGGTTGAGATTTCTCTGCTGGGTTGGCTGTGGTCATTATCCTAGTGTGGCAATCCTGCTGTCTTCATATCCCCAATTGAAATGAGATATTAGTGGGTAGGTTGATAATACTTCTAAGTATAAAAACAAAATCCCTGTTACTCTCCATGTTTCAAGGAAACCCCATAAAACTTATACATTGCAGATGAAAGGAGACCCCTTGCGTATCAGATACTTGTCTCATCTGTCAAACATATGCTGAGGGATGCTGATCAAACCTAATTATAGTTTATATTTCTGAATATACACTTGCTTTGGGGCAGGCGTGTGAAACTGGGACCACCAGCACCACCATCACCACCACCATAGTTACTCTACCACCCAACTTGTACACAAACACAATATGTTAAAGTGAACTATTCGAGTTTGTGGGTCTGCAAGCTATAAACATTTCTGGAGTTCTCACACCATTGTCTGACAGCGATTGCCAAGACTTGCTTACTCGTAGAGTGGAGGGGCAGCATTTACTCAGATCTAAGCTTTTATGAAAAGAAATACAAGTTAAGGAGGACTTTTAGTCAGTTCCTTGCTGCTTTCATTTCAAAAACATATCTGTGGACATCATGAATGCTTCTGTAGAACAGTCAGTCAAAGGAAAGGAGTCGTAGGACATCTTGCAACCTTCAGAGATGCATTTCCAGCTGATAACTGTAGAAACAGGAAGTTGTTTTCTTTAATGGAGTACCCCATGCACTGATAGACATTCCTGGAGGAACTAGCATGTTTAATGAACATATGATGCTCCCCAGGGCCGCACAGATCCATCATAAATTGTCAAGAGATTTAGGGGAAAATGAAAGACATTAAAGACATTTTAGGGGAAGTTGGGAGCATTTGAAAATGTGCTAAATATATACATATTATTAGGAAATTGTTGATAATTTTCTTAGCAGGGGTAATGGTATTAAAGCTACTTGGACAAAACCTCTGTTGTGGGCAGGCACATGCTGACGTTTTCAGGAATTAAATAATCATTAAGCCAGCTGTTTATTTTCAAATGATTAGCCAGAAATAGTATGTACGCAGAAAGACACTTAGCAGACACAACAATGTCAATTGCTGAATCTAGGTGGAAGACCTACGGTTGTTCTTTATGCAGTTTTTCCAACATTTTTGTCCGTATGAATATCTCCAATGTAGAAACTTGGAGAAAAGGGGAAAACAAATTCTGAGAGAGGCATATTAATGTTTTAGTCTCTAGGATCTCGTTTTTAAGAGAATGGGAGAGGGCTAGTTCCTCAACAGAGAAACTGTCAGAAAGAGTCTAGTTACAGGGAGACTAATGAGAAGCATTTCATTTATTTTAGAAGTGCTTTTAAACACTTCATATTAAAATTAAATGACAAAAAATTATTAGTTTATCTTTTGTTCCTCTAACTCTGCATTCGTAAATTTCAAAACATAGTTTCTCCATGGTGCAATTTTTAATGAGAAAGCACGAAAAAGGTCTGAAACATTCAGAGTCCCTCAAGCAATGATGCCTGACTTACTGTCAGACTTAATGCTCTCCTTGTCATTGCCCAGGTAAAGTGACGCAGACATGTAAGGAAAATCAGTAAAAATCATCTTGGGTGCGCTTTTCTTTCTTTAACAAGAGTAGACCTCACTCATACCAAGTAGAGCTGCTGCCTCTCTGTATCCTGTGATTAATCAGTTTGCACATTAACCACAGTTAAAGTGCGGTTGAGACCCAGGGTGCTTGGTGCAGCCTGCTCCCACCCCAACCCACCTCACCCCAGTGAGCCTGTGCTGGCCTGTAGGTGTCAGAGCTTGGGACTGGGCTTGGAAGAGGTGAACCCATCCCCATTGTCTGCGGGGCTGAGTCCTGACGAGTGTGTGAGCCACGTCCTTCACTCCTCTCTTCATTGGGATATGGTTATCTGTGAACTGCCTATTCCTTTCCCTTCCCTTTACCTGGTAATCAGAGTCCCCTGTAGATACGCTTCTGCAAATGTGTACATTCTTTTACACATAATTTAGATTAATACACAAAAGGGGTGAGTCTACAAAAGTTTGGCCGTCTGTGATAAGTGTAATAAGTATGACACTTCCAGTAATTTACATTGATAAATAGACAAAAGGGACGAGTCTAAACAAAAGCATGGCCGTCTGTGGTGAGTGTAAAAGAGTACACTTGCATTTCTTCTGATGTAATTGTTGACAGCATCGGTCTGGTATGGCTTATGTACTTACTACACAATACTGTGTGTGATCCAGATCAGCCGACCTCATCGCATAAACGCAGTGCTTCACTAGAGGCCTTAAGTGTCAGGCAGTATAATGGTGGTGATGGTTATAGTGCTGGTGAAAACTAATTCGGAGCTCCTACAGTGTGCCAGGAGCTGTTCTGAGTGATTCACTGGGATTGACCATTATACATTTCAAAACAACCCAATAGATAATTTCTAAACCCCATTACAAAAGCAAAGAAACTGAGGCACTGAGAGAGCTTAAGTAACTGACCCCAGGGGATATATCTTGTGAGTGGCAGAGTCACTGACCATTTGGTCCTACTCAGTATATCTGCATCACTCTACACAAGCCGGGATGAAGCCCCGGGATTTTATCCTGCCCTCCAGGATCTTGTACTTGTCAGTATTTTTAATAAGGAGGCAAAACCACTATCTTAGTCTTTTTTTTTTTCAGCATGAAAAATTATATTTAGACACAAGTGTTCTTCATTATGCTTATTTATAATTCTAATAAATCCTTATTTAATGTGCTTTAAAAAGAACTAACAAATTATAACATACTCAGTAACAATTTATGAAAAGTAAAAGCTAAAATTAAAGGCCCACTGCAATAGGAAGGCTAAAATGATGTCATGGAAGGCATCGTTTAAGGAAGGAAATACTTTTCCTGTAGATAGATATGAGATAGAAGGATGACAGCAATTTTAGATATTTACCAGGCTAATTAATTTCACTTCCCTTGAATGAACCCTAGAAGTAATTAATTGTAAGACCAAAGGGTATACACGGTATTCAGAAACATAAACTTCAATACAGTCTGTTTCTAATCACTCAAAGATGAGAGAGGAACAGAAGCCCTTACGGATGGGGGTTACTTTCGCCTATTTAGATGTGTTTGACTTTCTGCATGCACCCATTTTGGTGACAGTGCCCAGATCTGATGGTCAAAGCTATACTCCCGCCTGTTTTGTAGTCAGTATAGTTTAGGAAAGGCATAAATCCTTACCTCTTCTGCAAATTCTTAGTGAATTATCTCAAGGACATAGAGGTATCCAGTACACTCAAGACTAATATGAAACCAACATATAAAGAATTACACATCCACACCAAAGAAAAAACACAAGTATGGTCTAGCGGGGTGAGGGGAGAGGAAGCAGAAGAGAGGACGACTGACAGGTTCTCACCTCATGTGCACAATGTGAGGGTGTCCAACACACCCCCCTGGGTGAAGGGCTCAACTACAACTTGAACTTTACCTTAGAATTGAAAACAATGTAACCTAAACATTGTACCCACATATTAATCTGAAGAAAAAAAAAATCCTTCCTGTTCTCCATGAGCGAGACCCAAATCAGACCATTCAGAGAATCTCTTTTCCTGTACTACAGAAATTTCTTTAGGGGGGGAAAGTGCTAAAGTAGCAAGAATCAAATTTAAGTCTTCATCAATCTTTTGGGGAAAGAGGTCCTCCATTGGGGTTGCTAAGCTATGAAAATGACATAAGCCCAAAGCTGCTAGGAGGGGAACGTGAATGAAGCCAGATGATTCTTACCATCAGTGAAGAGATCAACTTCCCTGTCCTTACCATTCTGTTGAGTTAGGGGCAACACTTCTGTGAAAAGAGAATCGGACAGTGGCTCAGCCCCACTCCTTCTCTGATAAGACTGGGTTTGTAGACATTCCCTGTCTGATAAGGTCTGCAGGCATGGTTTATGCCTGAGGGTACTAGTGGCAAGCCTGGAGATAGTGACCAGTTTAGAAGGTTTCACTGGAGTATGTTCTAAACACTTGCCTTGGCTGTTAGAGTGTTGACTGGAGCCTGTTCTGTGAGTGTTATGGCAGTCTCCTTGCTGCCACCACGTTACGTGAAGGCAGCTATTACATCGCGTTAACCCATAGACTAGGATTCCTGTTCCTTTGGATTGAATTTGGTCTTTTTTGAAGCTAAGGAAGATTTCAGGTATATGAAGCCACATAATATGTGAAGTACTGTCTGATGTATTAGCAAACAGTAGGCAAATTGGAGAGTTCTTTAGGAGAAACTGTGTTTGTTTCTCAAGATCTGGGCATTTTCAGTTATCTCAGTAATAGAAACGGAGAAAATACCTCATCTAAAGGCTGTCTGTGCTAATAGTTTTTCCTCTACTTCCACCCCCAATCCCCTTCCCTACCAGCAAATTAACCTTCCTGTTTTTCACTTTAGCTCATTTCTAAGGGGAAGGGGTTGAGAAGTAGTGGCAGAAGGTAGCCAGCCTCAGATTAAAGATTTGCTAGAGATAGTTTCCTGGAAGATAAGAACCTTGGACTAGTGACATTTAATATGCTGCTTTCTCTCCTCAAAGTGCTTGGCCAGCAATACTCAGGTGCTCCATTTAACACCCCTCAGAGATTGCTCAACAAGATTAGAGATTGTTTTTTAAGGGAGGGATATTGGTATTGTGACTGCCTTAAGGTAGAAGAGTTCCTTTAGACATCGGGAGCTGAGTGTTGACACGCTGACGTGCTCAGCTTCCCTGCAGTCCTTAATTCACCACTTTTTGCTGAAGTTCTTAGCCAAATTTTCTGAAATCAATAAGATTTGGAAACCTCTAAGAACCAAACTTCTTCATGGTTTATATTCTAGCCTCAAATAAATCAGTCTTAAGGGTAATAATAGTCGCTTTAAGAAATAAAGAGGGGGCCAAAAAATGTATTCACCGTTTTGGTACCCTCTTTATTTGGGGGAAAAGAAGACCTGCTTTCCCCATCATAGTATGCCTTTAATTTTTATTTTATTTTTTGGGTTTCTTTCATGGAATCTATTTTTTTTGGGAGGGGGGAAGAACAGAGTCTCACTCTATTGCCCCAGGTAAGAGAGCCATGGCATCAGCCTACCTCACAGAAACCTCAGACTCCTGGGTTCAATTGATCCTCCTGCCACAGCCTCCCAAGTACTGGGATTACAGGTGCCCACCACAATGCCTGGCTAATTTTTTCCTATTTTTAGTAGAGAAGAGGTCTCACTCTTGCTCAGCCTTGCCTCAAACTCCTGAGCTGAAGGGATCCGTCCACCTCGCCTCCCAGAGTGCTAGGATTACAGCCATGAGCTACCATGCCCAGTCTGGTATCCCTTTCTTAATAAAATGTTTTCAAATGGTTGTGCTAAGTATTGAGGCTTGCTGTCTATTTAAGTAACAATCTGGCATCTTAACTCAATATCCACTATAGGTCAGGCAATTATAATATAGGAGAACCTCCCTATATCGACCACCTCGAGTTGACCTAGTTTTCATAGCCGGGACATGTTCCACCTGTATTAGTACAGCAGGCCTGGTTCCTTCTGTTGACCACCTCCATAGGTTGACCACTTTGTTACAGTCTTTTGGGTGGTCAGCTTACAGAGAGGTTCTATTGTACTTCATCTAGTACCTTTGACAACATTCTGTTGAATGGATCCTCTCATTTCATGCTTTCAGCTACCTTATGAAACAGGTATTATCATTACCACTTTACAGATAAGGAGACTGGGGCTGAGAGGAGTATTTAATTGCCCAGTGTCCCACAGCTATTAGGTGGTAGAGCTGAGAACAGGGCATAGGTCTGATGGGTGATTGACCCCACTCTGACTCAGCAGGAGGATCATTCTCATAAGCAAAGTACATCTTAGAAAAGCACAGTAACCGGGGAAGAGGTAATGTATAGACAGATATTTTGCCAAAACACTGCTGCTATTGTTTGTTAATCCAATGGGCTTCTCCCTGTGTTCTAAAAAGCATATTCTATCCTAAATGTCTATATAGAGGGATGCAACATTATGTGAATCGAAGAAATAAATTATCTTCAATTATTAAAAATCTAGGCATACCAGATTATTATTACCTGTGTTTTTGTTTTTGTTTACAGAATTAAAATTTTTACATCGTTTTCACATTACTTGGGTCATTCTTTTCTTACATGAATTGGGTAGTTAATATCATCTACCCATCAGCCTGATACACAAATGGAAATTCAGTGAGATTTTTGGCTTGCCATTCACTGGGCTGTGGAGTGACTCAGCCTAACTCAAACCCATCTTCTTACTCTTTGCGTAGGGGAACAGCTTCCTTCTGCCTTGGCTCTGTCCAATTTGTGGCCACAGGGTGAAGTTATCCTTGACAAGCCTTTGCTTTCCTGGGCTCCCACTCTGATTACATCATCCAAATGTTACTCAACTAAGTTGTGTTTACAATATTCCAAAACTGTGTTGCAGTTTGGAACCAACGCAACGGTGTGGTAACCTGTGATTGTGAGGTCTGCTGGGTGTCGTTAACGTTAGCCTTTAAGGCCTCTGTCACACCCCACCCCCCAGAGTTGGCAAAGCTGACAGACAAGTAGACTGCACAGTCGGTCCTGGACCTTAACTGGTGTCATCCAGTGTTGAGGGTTGACAGACAGCCACTTAGAGCACCTAATACTGCAGTTAATTGGATTTCTCTCTCTCCTTTTTCTTTTTTTTCTTTCTTTTTTTAATTCTCTTGCAAACACTTTCTTGCCCCTGCCTCTTTTATTCCCTGCCTAGACATTTATTTTCAGACCCGGACATTGGGTGTGTCTTGTTTTGTAAGGCCAGTGTGTACTCGTCCTCCTCTTTCCTCTGATGAATAGGGCTAGTGGGAAACTATTTTTGGAAAGTATTACGCTCTTGGAGACAGTAATCTCATGATTAGTCAGGCTTTGGACTCTAGTAAATAATGTGCATTTTGATTTTGAATAGTATCCTTGACATCACTTTTAAAATGAAAAACTGGTGTGCTTATTCACTTTATGTTTGGCGTGGGAGTAAAAGGTCTTATTAAGTCAATGTGAAGTTTTCTTCCACCTGGTGGTCTGCTAAAGCCACCTAATGCTTGGTGTTGATGCCATGTTGCCAAATTCTTTAAGTCTTTCAGTAAGCCTTAGTTTCCTCATGTATAAAATGGGTGAGTTACTCCCAGGTCTAAAAGATTCTGAAGACCCAAAGAGCAAGTGAATATAAAGGCCTAGAACAGTACTTGCTATTGAATTGATACACTGTTAGTTGTGATGTTGCTGTTGACAAAGGAATTTAAAAATCAGTAAGACCTAGGCATTTGTAAAACACATTATTACAATGGAACGGGCTCTGTTCTTTTGACACAAGCTTCCTGTGTTTCTAAAGGCCTTGTTCTGGTACTAGAATATTTTTGTTTTTGCTATTTTCCTCCATAAATTATCAGATTTTAACAAGTGAGTTTATGTAAATAAAAGTCCTTCGAAAAGTATAAAAGACTTTAGACATATAAGAAGACATTATTCTAATTCCTTACCATTACCAGTGTTAGTGCCAGACTAGTGATGTACATTGTCATTTCCATAATCTCCATATCAAACAATCCTTCATTTGAAAAGGAGGAAACTGAGACTGAGAAAAGTTGAGAAACACGGTAGGGATCACAAAACCAGCAAGTGATGCTGAGGTGTCTACCAAGGGGCTTTCAACACATAAAGAAAATAAAAATCAATGGGAAAACATCTCCTTTATTCCTGATGGAGGCCAGGGTAAAGGCTGGCTTGGGGTCTGAAATAGGCAGGCTTCCCCTTCAGTGGCGGCAGTGCTGGCCCAGGGCTGGCATACTTCTCAGAGGCCAGCTGTGGGCAGCAGAGGAGTTTGCCTCTTCTCTGTGAATGGTACTCAGGAGAATGTGAACTGGATGTGAGCAGAGCTTCCCCGCCCACCTTTCCCAAGACTACTCAGATGAATCACCACAGTTCCAGGCCACAGTGAACACTAAAGGGCAGGGAGAGGCCCGCAGTTACACAATCAAGTTGACTTTCCAAAATGGCAAGCCCAGGAGTGGGAAAGAAGTGATCTCTTAACAAGTGGCAAAGGCAGTTTCCAAATCTAAGTCTGTGACTCAACTTCAAAGGCGAGCTTTTTCCATTAAACCCTAGGAACACCTCTCCCTGCCTCCGTGCTGCAGGAAATGTGAGAGCCAGGTCTAGTTCTTTAACCATCCTCATATACGGTGTCTTATGTATCATTTTCAATATCTCTTTGCTCACTAAATTCGTTAGTTTGGTACCATGGTGCCTGTGCCTAGTAAAATACCAGAAATTCATATTGATTAAAATAATTAGATAGTTGAAATTCCCATTTCAGCTCTGGTCTGTAGATATAAGTATTCAGAGGCAGGTAGCTTGGAAATGAAGCCACCAATTCAGAATCTATCTTAGGTTCGGTTGCACTGCTGTATTTTGTATTTAGATGGATGCACTGTGGGAAGAGGGTTTTTTTTTTTTCTTTTTTGCCTGTATTTAGGTTATTAAAATTTAGTTAGGTCTGCCCTAAACCTGAGCAGACATCTATGAAAAAGAAAACAAAACTCAAAGAATTGCAAATGCATCTAAAAACACATTGAATTGTTACTTTTGGGGGCAGACACTGAGACATACAGCATATTATTTTGAACTTGTATGACATTTGTTTATTTATGTTCTAACAAAATGTCAATAAGTGGCAAAGCATCAATGAGCGGAAAAGTTAAGAAAGGACTCAAGGGATGTGGAATCCGTGTCCTGGCACACTCTGGCCTTGATCAATATTATATGATGGTGGTGATACCTTTTTGTGTGATGTAATTAATTGTTTCAATAATTAATGTCAGTGGTGCATGTTTCTAAGAGTACCAAAAGTAAATAATTTACTGTAATTACCAAAGAGGAATGATATTATTTATTTATCTGAACTTTTTTAAAAAATGGAACTTCATGAACAATAACTGCAGGGCCACAGACGTAAGAATTGTAGTCTGCCTCCTACCCAACTTTTGCCAAAAAAATTCAAGTAGCAGCTCCACTTTGTATGAGATAGTTTGCCCTACTCTGAAGATGGTTGGTTGGTTGGTTGGGGCCTCCAAAAGTTAGGGTAAGTAATGGGTAAGCAAGGGGAGACTCAAACCAACACCTTATCTTTGGTTAACCCATGGAGAAGTTGGGAATTTTCTGAAGCGGTTTATTGCTCTTTTGGAGTTAGGATCTTAATTCCTTGGGCTCTGATTTGATGTTTACTTGCCCTGTTATCTACTATCTCTGTCTTCTCTCAGTATATGCAGTCACAGCTGCTCCTCATTCATTTTCATATTTTCCTGGGACCTAAGGTAGCGATTTGCTTATAAATGCTCTGCAAATTATTTTTCAGTTTGATATGAGGGACATTTAAAAAATCTGTGTAAATTTAGCATAAGTTTTTGAAGTTAGATTTTATTATAAAATCATTTAATAGTTACTCAAATAAATAAAACGTCACGTCATTCTACAACACTTGTTAGGAAAAGACAGAGTTCCCTTCACAATCCCCAGTTTCTCCTCTCTAGAGACAACTGCTTGGAATACTTTTTGATGACCCTTTTTATGTACTTTTATGTCTCCAAATAATACGTGGCTGCTGCTGCTTGTTGTTTTTCTCCATTTCTGGAATTATTTATTGTCTTTCCCAAATGGAAGATGAATTTTTTTAATTTTTTCATGCCTCCACTCCCACACACACTTCCTATCCTCCCATTCCTCAAAGCAGTTGTATTTTACTTGGGTTATATCAGTATTTGGTGATTATGTTGTTATGCCTATGTACATGCTATTCCCAGGTCTGGCTTATATTATGATTACTTTTCCTTTTCAGCACACTTTTTTTTTTTTATTAAATCATAGCTATGTACATGAGTGCAATCATGGGGTACAGTGTACTGCTTTCATATACAATCTGAAATATTTTCATCAAACTGGTTAACACAGCCTTCATGGGCATTTTCTTAGTTATTGAGCACACTATTTTTTTTATCCCTTGAAGGTTTTCATTTGCTAAGCACCCTCTATACATATCACTAGTCCAACCCACAAACTCTCCCCCAGTTCTCCAAATCTTATTTGGGTATATTCACTCCCATCAAATGTTCTGTCTCATCAACTTAGCTCACTGATCTTAGAGCTCTTTCACTTGTGTTTTTTTATAGGTCTACTGCAAACCCTCTTGGGTTTTCCTTCCTCATCACCATGAAAATTCCCTTCGTTTTCTCTTGTGTTGAATTCCAGGCCTTCCTTTTTCTTGGTTTCATGAGTCTTTCACTCTGGTGGAGAGTACATCTTCCAATAGTTTCCTTAGAAAGTGCATGACATATATATATATATATATATACATATATATATATTTAAGGATTTATATAAAAGTATCTTTCTATTTTCACACTTGTTTTTTGGTCTAGCTGGTTATAGAATTCTGAGTTGAAAATCATTTCCTGTCAAAACGGTGGAGGAATTGCTCCTTTGCATTTAACTTCAGTTTTTGCTGTTAAAAATCTGATGGAAGTCTGCTGTCCATGGCCATTTTTTCTCTCTATGTTTATAGGATCTGTCTTTGTCTCCAAGTTCTGAAATTTCATGATGATGTGCCACGGTGGGGTCTGTATTCATCTGGCTACTCAGAGATCGTTTTCCTCTGGGAACTCACATCTTTAGTTTCTTAAATTGTTTCCTTAATTTCTTCTCCTCTATTTCACTTTTTTTTCTTTCTAAAATGACTTTTTTGAGGAGAGGAAAGGAGGAGTTGCACCTCTAGCCGTGATCCTTTGCTTTCTTATGTTTTCTCTCCCTGTGATCTATTTTTAAAAATTTCCCTTAATTTCATGTGTTTTAAAATTGTAATGCTATTGTATTTATTACTTTCTAAGAGTTCTTTTTCCTCTAAATGTTTCTTTCCTTTTAAGCTATTATAAAATTGTCTCCTCTTTCTCTGCATATTAATGAAAATTTTTAAATTTTCTCCCTGAAAAGCCTCTATTTCCCCCACTATACTTTTGTTCTGTTGGCCTGCTTGTTTGTTTATCATAACAGATTCTTTTCTCAGCCACCTACTGGCTCTTGGCTGTCTGCTGATTTAGTAGCTCATTGGAAGCTCCTGCGTGGTGTTGTGCCTGGTTCCCCCTGAAGTAACACTCCCGATGCCTTTCACTGGGAAATTCCAATGGGCAGGTCAGAATCCTCAGAGTCTTCGTGTGTTCTGCCGACAGGTTCTGTCTCTGACCGCCTGTATCCCTGATTGCCGTGTCCAGGAGGCCAGGAAAGGAGGAAGGAGTGGATCTGAACGCTCAGTGTAGAATCCTCGTTTTCTGTGTGCTGCTTCTGGCCTCCTGATCGTCTCTCTAGAGTCAATGCCTCTAGCCTTCTGCCAGGGTTTTTGTTGTGGGGATCTGGGGGTCATTATCTTACAACTAATAAATCAGTGAAGGGATTATGGAGGTTGGATCACTTTTTAAAAAGAATTTCACCCAACCCTTCTGTTTCTCTGGTCCTGTCTTTTATTCTCTTGTTCTTTGTGTATACTTTTAAATACTCAGCTGTCATTTTACTAGGGTTTCAGTAGGAAGCAGATCTCTGGTAGGACAAAAATTGAGATTTATTTTTGGTCTGTGGGATGATGTCTTTCATCAGGTTTGGAACATTCTTAGCCATTATCTTTTCAAATATAGCTATGCCTATTGTCTTCTTGGCATCTGAGGGTCTAATTACACCTATGTTAAAATCTCTCACAGTGTTCCACATCTCCTGCTGTTTTCTGTATTTTCAATGTTTTTTTTAACCTATACTTCATTTTGTATATTTTTTCTACTGATGGTTTCAATTTATTAACCATGTTTCCTGTTGTGTCTAAGTGAAGAGCTAACATTGTATTTAGAAGTGAATAAGTGCCTATTTGATTCCTTATGTATATGCTGAGATATTATTGAATTTTGTACCTTTTAGTTTATTTTCTCAATCTTCTCCAGTTTTTTCTGAAACATATTAATCATAGTTACTATAAAGTTCTTATTAGCATACTTCAAAATCTCGATGACGTGTGAGTCTACTTGCAGTGTCTATTGGTTTTGTTTGTTTTGTTTTGCTGTATTTTTGTTCATCTCCTGTGGCCATGCGTGGTAGTTTTTCGTGTTATGCTGGATATGGTGTATAAAAAATTGTAGACACACCTGATGGTGATATATTCCTCCAAAGAATATTCACCCTCCCTCTGTTAGACAATCAGAGTAGCAGATGATCTTTTTAATCCAATCAAGATTTTGCTGAAATAAAGCTAGTCTGCAGCCCTGGTAAAGCTAATTCTACCTCTGATTTCTCCCTGGCTCTTCCTGCATCCTTATTTAAATCCTGGCATGATCATTGAGTCCTCTTTCTCTTACAAGTTTGAAACTCTTAAATCATTTTCTCATTAAACTGCCACAAGGCTCCATTATGCTTTTCAGAGGTATTTCTGGTTAGGTTTTTGGCTTCCTGTTCTGCACAGCCCCAGAATTCAGCAAATGTTCTTGGTGGAGAACTGCAGCGTGCTTGAGGCCATCTGAATCTTTATCCTAACTCTCCTGGTCTTTTTGTTCAGCATCAGGGACCCCTGTAGCCTAAATTCTGTTTGCACTGGTAGCTGACAAATGCCTCCAAGTTAAAAATGGCAATTAAAAAGTTAAATGGCAGTTAAAAATAGCAATTAAAAGCCAAGCTCTTTAAGATATCCAACCCTCCAAAGTGTACAGGCTTGCCTCTGAGATACAGCAGCTTTGGTTCCAGACCACTGAATATTGCAAGAGAATATTGCAATGAAGCAAGTCACAAATTTTTGGTTTCCCATTGCATTTAAAAATTATATTTACTCTATATCGTAGTCTATTAAATGTATAATAGCATTATGTATAAAAAATGTACATGCCTTAATTTAAAACTACTTCATTGCTAAAAAATGCTAACAATCATCTGACCCTTCAGTGAGTTGTAATCATTTTGCTGGTGGAGGTTCTTACCTTGATGTTGATGGGTACTGACACATCAGGGTGGTGGTTACAGTTGGGGTGGCTATGGCAATTTCTCTATATAGCAGTGACGTTGGCCACAGCAATGGACCCTTTTTTCATGAAATATTTTTCTATAGCATGTGATGTTATTTCATAGCATGTTACCCAGAGTAGATGTTCTTTCATAATTTAAGTCAGTCTTTTCAAACCCTGCCACTGGTTTACCAACTAAGTGTGTGCAATGTTCTAAAACCTTTGTTGTCATTTCAACAGTTTTCACAGCATCTTTACCAGGAGTAGGTTTCTATCTCGATCTGTAAGAGCCACGTCCTCGTCCTTTCCAGTTTGATGAGGAGATTGCAGGCATTAGCATCTTCAGGCTTCACCTCTAGATCTCCTGCTCTCTCTGCCACATCTACAGTGACATCCTGCACTGAGGTCTTGAACACTCATCATCGTCCTTGAGGTTTAGAATGAACTTGGTCCAAACTCCTGTTAATGTTTACATTTTGACTTCCTTCTATGAATCACAAATCACTGTCATCTAGAATGGTGAATCTTTTCCAGAAGATTTTCAATTTACTTTGCCATGATCCATCAGAGGAATCACTATCTATGGCAACTATAACCTTATAAAATGTTGTTTCTTAAATGATAAGATTTGAAAGTTGAACTTACTTCTTGATCCATGGGCTACAGAATAGCTAACGTGTTACCAGGCATGAAAACAACATCAATCTCCTTCGCTATCTCCATCAGAGCTCTTGGATGACCAGATATATTGTCAATAAGCAGTAATGTTTTGAAAGGAATCTTTCCTTCTGAGTTCTCAACAGTGAGCTTAAAATATCCAGTAAGCCATGCTGTAAATAAATGTGCTATCATCCAGACTTTGTTGTTCTATTTACCAGAGCATAGAGCAGATTCAGCAAAATTTGGGGGATGGTAAATGAGCATTAGCTTCAACTTAAAGTCATGACTTGTATTAGCCTCTAATAAGAGTCAGCCTGTGCTTTGAACCTTTGAAGCCAGTCACTGACTTCTTCTCTCTAGAGATGAAAGTCCTAGATGAAGAGCCTGGTGCAGTGATTCCCAACTACTCAAGAGGTTGAGGCAGGAAGATCACTTGAGCCCAGCCTGAGCAACATAACAAGACATTGTCTATTAAAAACAGAAAAGAAAACAAAGTCCTAAATCGTGTCTTTTCCCAATGCAGTGTAGGCTATTTCACGTACATTGAAAATTTGTTGTTTGGTATAGCTGCCTTCATCAATTATCTTAACTCGATCTGCTAGTTAACTTGCTGTAGCTTCTACAGCAGCACTTGGGGTTTTACCTTGTACTTTATAGTATAGAGATGGCTTCTTTCCTTAAAGCTAATGAATCAAACTCTGCTCAGCAGTTCCAACTTTTCTTCTGCTGTTTCCTTGCCTCTCTGGGCCTTCATTGAATTGCAGAGAGTTAAGGCTTTATTCTGCCTTAGGCTTTCATACAGCTAGTTTGATCTTTTTTCAGACCACTCGAACTTTCTTTGTATCAAGAATAAGACTATTTCACATTCTTACTTGTGTGATCAAGAGAGAAGCACTTCACTTGCCTTCAAAAACTTTTCATTTGCATTCTCAACTTGGCTACCCGGCGCATAAGATCTAGCTTTTGGCCTGCCTTGGCTTTCAGCCTACCTTCCTCACTAAACTTAATCATTTCTAGCTTTTGATTTAATATCAGAGACCCCAACTCTTCCTTTTGCTTGAACAGTTTAGAGGCCATGGTAGGGGTAATAATTGGCCTAATTTCAATATTGTTGTGTCTTGGGGAACAGGGAGCCCTTACGTAGGGAGTGAGACAGAGGAACTGTCAGTGATGGAGTGGTAGGAACACACATAACATTTGTGGATTCAGTTGCTGTCTTTTTTATGGGCATGGTTAATGGTGGCTCAAGACCATCTCCAGAGTAACATCAAAGATCATAGATCACCTTGGCAGATGTAAGAATAATGAAAAAGTTTGAAATATTCCCAAAACATGATAACAGAGACACACAAAGTATTAGAAACTGGTACAAAAGACTTGCTTAACACAGGGTTGCCATAGATCTTCAGTTTGTAAAGAAGAAAAAACATCTGTGAAGCTCGATAAAAGCGAACCTTGAAAAAACTATGTATGCCTATAGTCCTTTAGTTCTTGAGGCCTCAGCTGCCTACTGCTGCATTCAGATGCAATTTCTGTATTTGATGTGGTTTATTTGGCAGGAGCACTTGAAATCAGAAGTCATCAAGAATTTTATTTTGAGGAAAATAAAAATGAAAAAAATGGGAAATTTTATAACTCTCTAGAGATGTATTGAAATGCCTACAATTATCATTGGAATTAGTTCTGTGATGCTTCCTGGCCATGCCAGTTACCTCGGATGCTTTCTTAAAAGATGGCAATAATACATTATATCAATAGGCTCTATTTTTTAATATTCTTGTACTGAAATTTGAATGTATACTTAGAAAAGATAATTTTAAAATTATTTATTTTAAATGTTAGTCTATCTGGACTCATATAGGAATTCAAATATATTTGGCCAGGTTCAGTGGCTCATGCCTATAATCCTAGCCCTCTGGAAGACCAAGGAGGGAAGATCCCTTGAGCTCAGGTGTTCAAGACCATCCTGAGCAAGAGTAAGACCCCCATGTCTACTAAAAAAATAGAAAAATTAGCCGGGTGTTGTGGCAGGTACCTACAGCCCCAACTAATTGGGAGGCTGAGGCAGGAGGATCGCTTGAACCCAGGAATTTGTAGTTGCTGTGAGCTAGGCTGATGTCATGGCACTCTAGCCTGAGGCAAAAGAGTAAGACTCTGTCTCTGCCCCCTCCCCCACAAAAATACACACACACACACACACACACACACATACACGTGCACATTTTGTTTTAATACATGCAGAGAAACCATTCTTATGTGGGTTGTTGATATAATATATTTTTTATTTTTCAGCATCTAACATTCACAAGAGAATTTGATTCAGATTCTCTCAGACATTACAGCTGGGCTGCAGACACCTTAGACAATGTCAATCTTGTCTCAAGCCCTGTTCATTCTGGGTAAGTAACCTCAATGTCACTTTTCTTTATCCTGTTAAATTAATATCATTTTTTATTTATAATTATAAATTCATATTTAAAAGCTTCATATATATGGCTGTATGCACATGTGAAATATGGACTGGGTATAGTAGCTCATGCCTGTAATCCCAAGCACCTCGGAAGGCTGAGACAGAAGGATTGCTCCAGGGCAGGAGTTCAAGACCAGCCTGGGCAAGATAGGGAGACCTTGTCTCAAGAAAAAAAGAAAAGAAAAATATACTCATTAGTGAGCGGATGTGACTTGTATTCATAAGTCATTAGTAAATGTTTTTCCTAAGCAAACCCGTGTATTTTTACTGATAAAAGTACGGTGTTGGAAAGAGAATAATTAAATTATTGGTATGGCAAACTTCCCTGGCAACTCCGATTATCTAAGTCTTCAATTTTTCTTTTCTAAAATTTTCTTTTTAGGAAAGTTTGTTTAAAAAATCTTTAAACATGGTCATTTTTCTTCATTTTACTTTATTATTCATATGTATTTTCTGTGTATCTGATTTTTCCTTTCAATAAAAAATTTAACATAGGGTGGCGCCTGTGGCTCAAAGGAGTAAGGTGCCGGCCCCATATGCTGGAGGTGGCGGGTTCAAACCCAACCCCGACCAAAAACTGCAAAAAAATAAATACATAAATAAATAAATAAATATGTAGGTATTTCTGCTAATTTGCCTCACTGATTTTGTGCTTCATTTTTTATGATAGAACAGTGTCTCTCACATATTTAGTTTTCAAATAAGTCAGCTCTGATATTCTTATTTTTCTCTCATATGATACAGGCCTTTGATTTGACAAATTATTTTCCTTTAAAGAGAAAATGTAAGCTTGAATTTCAGATCAACAGTTAGTACCTTCTACATTCCTGAAATAAAATTGCAATTAACTTGTATTAAATTTTAATTTAAAAGTAGGAAATGAATTTAAAGAGAAAATAAATTCACATTAAAAAGTAAAACTGGAAATGTCTATGTGCCAGAAGTACTATGGTGAAAACTCCATTAAACAGCCTCCTGGCCTGCCTCGCTGGGCTATGGAGTTTAAAGATGCTTTTAGATGTTTTTTACCTGTATGTGTTTGAATACCTTTGGATAATTGACATCTATATAAATAGAAAAACAGTAATTCATTAACATGATGAGTATATCAAGATATTTTTGCTGTTGAAATTGGCATTTAAGCTCTGAGCTCAAGGACAAAAGTAGACTAATTTGGAATTAGGTAAGTTAACAATAATTAACATTTATGAAATGTCCTATATATATCACATGAAGTATTTTCTGCTATTTCTAATTAAATTGTAATAGCTAACGTATACCTAGTTCTTGTCATGTATCTAGCATTGCACTAAATGTTTTACGTGTGTTGTCTCATTTAATATTTATTTGAATGTTGAAATAACACTGTGTCATTCAGATGGCAGTAATGTATGTGAAAGTGCTTTACAAATTATAAAGTGTATGATAGACATTGAGTCATTAACATAGCATTTTTTTAAAATTAAAAAGACCTTGAATTATTATAATATCAATTTTTAAACTGCTTAAAATATTTATATGATGTATATAGTTCTAAAATTGCAAAAGCAAAAAAAAATTGGAGAAGGAAATATGAAACACAGGATACGTTCAGGAGACAGACATGTTGAATAGTTTTTTGAATCAAGCTTGATAGACTGCCACCATGTTACAAAGACCTAGAACCATCGCTTTGTATAAATGAAAGACAAGTAGTAGGGTTTAATTTAGTAAACTAAGAAGTAGAGAAAATATAGGATGACAAAATCAGAAATGGACTTTCCCATACATAAGAGACAATGGAATGTTTGCATATGTAAGTGATAATTTCTCCTTTTCCCCTTGAACTTATTGAAGACAGTAGGCATGTGCAGGAAGACAAAAGTTTGGCAGCTAGTATGGACTTACTTGAAAAGGATAACATAGCCCAGTGTACACTTGGAAATACTTCATGAATCCCAGGTGAAAAGGATACCATAGCCCCGGAGTACACTTGGAAATATTTCACAAATACCAGGTGAAAAGGATACCATAGCCCCGGTGTACACTTGGAAATATTTCACAAATACCAGGTGAAAAGGATAACATAACCCCGGTGTACACTTGGGAAACACTTCACGCATCCCAGGTGTGAGTAGCAGTTTATACAGCCACTCAGGGCAAATATTTTTCCAGGTTGTCCCCAAAATACCCAATGCCAAATGCCTTGGTCTCATTTTCTGGTGGTTTTTATTTCTGCTTTGCCTGTCATTGACATTTTCTGTTGCTCACTTCTAATTATCTTACATTAATTTTTCCCATTTGCTTTCTAAATTATTTTGCAGCTATTCTTCTCCACTTCCTCAGTATGATTCAAGGTGATAACTGCATCCTTTATGTGTACCATCCTTTTTGTATTTTTGACTCATGTGAATTTTCCCCACAGTTAGATTGTGTCAATGTCTGTAGTGTGTCAGCATTTGTCATCCTGTTGTTCCTAAATCTAGAAATATTCATGTTATTAGTTTTAGGTTCATTTGTAGAACCTGTAGTTTAAATGTTAGTAAGATGCAAATATTATGTGCCACCTTTTAATTTGTTTCTATAATTTATGTCGCATGATTTTTTTTTTGGAAGGGTATGTAAGGAATTGAGTTTGGAAAACAAATCACTGTATCTTATAATGTTATTGAATGCTAGGACGTATATCCTGTCTAATAGTTTTTCTCTCCCCTGTCTGTTGGCCTTATGAAGTTGAACGCCCGCTTAGAACCATTAATGGTGGTTGGTGAGCACCAGCCCACACTGTGTGCTGTGTAGAGCACAAACCAAGAGGCTCTTCCAACTTGCTGTAAAATCATCTTAGCCATAATATTTTTTCCATTTTGCTCTCCTATACCTATAGCTGGGATATTTTAATATTTCGGCCTACATTCCCTTCAGGCTACCCAGCTATAATCAACTGTTTATTGGTGTTAGTAACTAAGGCTCCCCTACGCAGGTGCTATGCACACACATCAAAAAAGCTGTGTTCATTGATTTCTTTGATAAACATTTATCATGTGCCTGTTTTGTGCTGAAACTGTGCTCAGCTCTGCAGGTCAAGCCGAACGAGACAGACCTAATCAGAATTACTATCTCTGTTGAGACTCAGCTGTTTCCCAGTCAAACATTCCCCTGGGAACACTCTAGTGTTTATTTGTACTAATACAACTGAATCTTCAAACCCAGAGTTTGTCTTGTATCATTTTTAATCCATTCCGTTCCTGTGATTTCCCAATGAAAAGTTGATTTTAACTACTAAATTCAGGGAAAGATTGGATTTTGTCTTAGACTATTGCCATATTGCCTTTGTTACTGAATAAAAGGAGCTATTGAATATGTAGGCAGCCCAGAGCAATTTCAAGTGAGCCTCATATCATTTTGCATTGTAAACAATTCATGTGGACACTTGTATGAGTGAGAGTGAACAAGTATCTTTCTTTGACTAAGGAGGAATGGTTTTACTTTTTGTTTTTGAAGTAGTCATTTCCTTTCTTACCAAATATTACCACTATTACCAAAGCATAAATTAATCCAGAGTAAAATGGTTAAATCTAAAAGGAGTAAAAAGGTGTGAAGATGAGACCACCTTATTGGTAAGAAGAGCTGGTTCTGGAAATCTCAGCTGAAAAAGAGCCCCATCCCATTGCCTTTCTCTCTGGGGCTTGCAGGCCAATTTGCTTCCTTGAAACATCCATTACTCTTCAGAAAAGAGCCCCCAGCTAGGAAATCCATGCAAGGTCATAAAATTTATTTCAGGACGTTAGCATTGTTTTTAAAGTGAATAAATAGTAAAGAATTTTGATGGATGGGCTTATTTTTTTTCTTCTAAAAATCCCTTTAAAAATGCAAACAATTTTCCAACTGTCAACATTTGGTGCTGTTCTCGTAATATTTTCAAATCTGGAAACTAGAATGCAAGGATATGTTTGTGTTTCCCCATCTGACCTTAACTCTTCCTTTGGGTTGGGCTCGTGGATTTTCGTTTACCAGAGTGATGCTGGTGAGAATACTCACACTTGATAGATAGCATGGAGCTCACTGTGCTCCTACCCAGATGTGACACAGTTAATTTCTTTACATTTCCATATCTATATGCAGACAGATTTTTTCATGATTAGCTTTAACATAAAAGACAATAACAGAATTATATAGATACTTTCTAAAAAGTCTAAGTTCCATTTTTTGTATTGCTGTATAAAATATTCATATGTAGATTTTTTCAAACAAGTTGTAAGCCCATGTTTATATAGAAAAGACATAATCCCTTTCCATCAAAATGTTGCCTTAGCAAATCTAATCATCCTCTGCTTTTATTCTTATATTCTGCATCATAGTAAAAATTAGTGTTGGTATGATTAAATATACGTTCATTTTATGAGTTGTACATGTTAAGACATACTGTGGAGTTTCATCTTACTTGTGGGGGAGAAAGATTTCATGGGTGGCATATGGCAAAACCAATTATAGTGACAATGACCCTTGAATATACCTTAAATCACCCACAAAAACCCCACATGGTTGTTTTGTTTTAAATGCTAAGAGTCCTTTTAATATTGAGTTTTTATTCCAGTTTGGACAAGCTCACTATTCCTACAATTGGACCATCTGATAAAGTGGTTGGCTTCTGTTAGGGGACTATGTTTCACCAAAAACAAATTGTGCCTCAATTTTTTGCAGAGTGTCCAAATTCAATGCACGTTTGATGTGACTCCACTGTATTTACTCTTAGTTTATCTTTAAAGAAGAAATGATAGCTACATTATCTGTCGCTTGAAACTTTAACATTTATTTTCAAAATTTGATGTGAAGATGGTTTATATCTATCCTTGACTCAGCCTCTGATCTTCTCCCTGTAGGTTTCTGGTTAGCTTTATGGTGGATGCAAGAGGTGGCTCCATGAGAGGAAGCCGTCACCATGGCATGAGAATCATTATTCCTCCCCGCAAGTGTACAGCCCCCACCCGAATCACCTGCCGTTTGGTAAAGAGACATAAACTGGCCAACCCACCCCCCATGGTGGAAGGAGAGGGATTAGCCAGTAGGCTGGTAGAAATGGGTCCTGCAGGGGCACAATTTTTAGGGTAAGTTGCTTTGTCAATTTTATTCTTGGCCCTCATACCACATCTTTGATTTTCTTTATCCTTGTTAACTCAAGGAGTTAACTCTTAAACTGCCTAGTTGGATCTGATTGAGTATAATTTTTGTGTGGTGCCAAAGGTCACAAAGCTGTGTGATTCTGCGAAAAGCTATAAGCTTGTATTTCCTTAACTCTGTTTGCTGGTCAAGGCTTTACTAACTGAGGAGCATGTTCTCTGCTGAGCAAGTGCACGGAACCCCAGTGGTCCCCGTAGGAGTCAAGGCACCATCCTTGGGAAAAAATACAGATGCTGGAATTATATCACTATAGTGAATAAGTGGCGACTTTGGGGATATGTCTTTTGAAAGAAAAATTTTAGAGAAATGATCCACTGTGAGAAGACACTTTATGAAAAATTAAAAATAAATTTAATTCATTTTCTGAGGTGGCACTTGGGTGCAAATCAGGCAGGCTCTGTCGTGACGGACAGTTTGTTCACAATTTCCCCTTCTTGTTTCTCTTCCTGCTGCATGGATGTTATTCAGTAAACTGCATCTTCCTACCAATCCTCCCCCTGTAAATGAGGGTGAGAGCTTGGTTAGCCGAATCCTGCAGCTTGGGCCTCAAGGAACAAAATTTATTGGGTAGGACCTTTATAGAAAAGATACAGAATGTCTACAGTTTTTTTTTTCCATTTTCGATTTTTTTTCTGTCACACCCATGGTCTGATTCTTGTCTTAAGTTTATTTTTATTTTTTAAGTTTTTTTTTTTTAATGCTTTCAGTTGATGTGTGTCACTGAAAGAAAAAAATAAATCATAGTGGCTTGACTTAATGTAGCACTGCGGCCTACCTTGTGCTTTTCAAGCATGCGGAATTCACTGCGAGCATTCTGCTTTCATAACTTTGTGCTTTTGTAAACCTTTCTTTAATTTGAAATGTTTCTTCTGAATATGATACCTTTTAAGACAGACTGACGGTCTTTACTTTTAACCCAGCGTAAGAGTGGGTATTTTCAAACTTTGAATGGATGTTTGCTGTAAATGATATGTATGTATACGTGTGTGTGCGCCCGCCTGTGTAATTAGATCTTAAAAACAGTACTTATGAGTACTAAGTAATCTTTACAGACTTTGAGAAGTAAAAGTCATCCATAACTAAACAGATTTTGAAAAAGTGTTGGATATACAAGTCAGATATTTAAAGAAAATTTAATAAGCAGCAGATAGAATTTTCTATTGAAGTTATTAAATTGTTTTGTTTTGTTTTGTTTTGCTTAAGCTGAAATGCACTGGTATTTGTTGTCTGTTTGCTTGTCTGTTGGATTGGTGTATTTGCCTTGGCAGTCTGCATGAAGAAACCTGTCATGAAAAGTATGCTTGGCCTTCACCTTGGTCAGAGACCCTCGTTCATACCCTCTCTCCAGTATCATTGAATGTCCTACACAAAGCCACATTCCTTAAATATTTACAGAGACAGTATCTGACACATTAACCTGCAAAGATTGTATTCTTGTTTTCCAAAAATAAGTAAATAAAATTTTATGTTCAGTTATAAAGTATGATTAGAAATCTATGGTAAATATCTTGATAATTCCTGATATTATCAACATTGTTAGGAATACTTGATTTTTTTTCCTTCTCTATTAAAGAATAAAGGCATTATAAACATTATTTTAATATCTTTAATTTGAATTAATTATAACTATTTTGCCAAAAGCAAAATTATATTTATCATCCCCTTTTAAAGTTGAATGTTTTTGTAATAAACCTAATATTCATGTTTTTCTTGGTTATTTGACCATTACAAATGGTATTCCTTTTTATGCTCTTATTTAAGCCCATATCTTCTGTTATCACATGTAGATAAACACATATATTAAGAAGTGAGGTTACATACAACCTCTGTAGGAGAATAATGATACTGTCTGCTTAAATGTCATAAAATAAAGCTGCACAATCCAACTACATAAACTGTGTGTGATTGTGGTCTGCTTATTTCCATCCATCTTTTTTAGTATTATCCTATTTTAAAATTTAACAAAATTATTTCCTGTGGCTTAATTGGCTAGCTTCAATTTGCAGCCATTCTTTTACATTCCTTTTGCAAAAGGACACTGTCAAAAATTAATCTGTCGTTATATGACAGGTTCAAACAAGTAAGTGCTTTTTCAGAAAGTTTAAATATTTCTATGCAGGTTATATTATAGCCAGGAAATGAAGCTGCCCACTACCATTTCACAAATTGAAAATCACAGAAACTCTTAACTGTGCAGGGCATGAAAGTCTTAGAAACTGACTGTTGGAGGAGTTAATTGTTATACTGATTATTTTCTTGCTAAGGGAAAAAAAATGTAGCAGTGATCTTTCAAATTAGGAAATTTACAGAATTTCTTTTTTAAATAAATGACTGTGTCCTTTTAAATCATTAGCATTTTGTATAATAAACCTATTGTGTTTAAAAAAACAGACCAACTTTCTCATGGTCTATTTTAATAACTTTTAATTCTTTGATTCAAAATTCCTATTTATGTCTACTGAATTTTTCCCCTGGTTAAATCCCATGCCTAACATATGGTAGACCTTCAAGAATTGTTTGTGAATGAATGAATGATGGCATGTTTTCAGACTTCTGATATATTATTATTTAATTAGCAAATGATTCTGCAGCTTTGAACTCATCCCCAACCTTAGTGGCACCTCTGATTTTTCAAATGAATACTATAGAGGAAACATTGTTTGTAAGTACAGTACTATAAATGTATTTAATTTGATACCAAAATAATGTGGATTTTTTTTCCAGCCCTGTCATAGTGGAAATCCCTCACTTTGGGTCCATGAGAGGAAAAGAGAGAGAACTCATTGTTCTTCGAAGTGAAAATGGTGAAACATGGAAGGAACATCAGTTTGACAGTAAAAATGAAGATTTAGCCGAATTACTTAATGGCATGGATGAAGGTAATGCTGGTTCCTTGATTCTGTAATTGTCTGCAGGCAGAAACTGAAGGAATAATAAATTAAGTGAAACTAAATTCTACACATGTGAATGTTAATCTGGGGGCCAGGTTTTTAGCTTTTATTACTGTTTTCTATATCCTCAGGCATGACGTTCTATTTAATCTAACAAACTTTGCCCCCTACAATACAAATGTACAAATATTCTGATAATGTCTTTCAGTCTTTAATGAAATCTATCAATCTTTCTGAAACCCAAGAAAATTTTTTAAGTCAACAATGGGTGAGGAGAGGGTGAAATCTTAACAGGAAGTATGCAAAGAATGCAGAACATTTTGAAGAAAATGCACTCACATTTTACTTTTGGAATTGTTTTCGTATTCTTTCAGCTCATTCACTTTTTTCCCAAATTATTTCAAAATCGTTCGTGAATTTTTAATATCTCTTGGGCCACAATTAGTTTTTAAAAAAATAAGTTTCAGGGTATTTCTTGGAGTCTGTTGTGTTCCGTATCTTATTCTTTGACAAACCCAGTCTGGTATATAACTGAGCCAGCCTGTCACTTTCTTGTACACCACTCTGACCATTAGAACCATAGCAGTTTTTCTTAGTAAACATTGGGAAGAGCCTGGTTTGGGTAGTAAGTTTTGAATGTGGAGTTTTCCATTAAAAGTGTAGAGGGGGGGAAAAAAACAGAGACCAAGTTCACCATAAAATCTGATTTTATGTCGAGAAAAATATCAGAGCTAATCTTTCCGTTCAGCTTAGTTCCTAGTCACTACAAATTCAGCATTATTTTAAATAACAGCTTTATTGGAGATAGAATTCACATTCCATGAAATTCATTCTTTTACCATTTAATTCACTGGCTTTTGGAATGCATCCAGCATAGTCTGTGGACACAGAAGCTAGACAAACTCGGGGATAATTAAGGAATAATTTTGGGCATGTTTCTTGACCCCTACTGAGCCCATTTCTTCTGTAAAATCAAGATGACTTTCCTAACTTCAAAGGGTTATTGGTTAGAATAAATAAAATAATTATGTGGAGCATGTATGAAATAAAGTTCTTGTCACATAGTAAGTAACAACATATCAGTTGTTAACTACTATTATAGTCACTCTTCAGAAAAAACTGCTATGCCAAAGGTTTGATATACGACATAATCACCACCAACAACAAGTGTAATGCTTTTATGGCAAGGTAGAAGAAAACTAATAATTGCTGAATGTCTAGCATTCCTGAGGCACTGACTTTATATATGAAAATTTTAAGAGAAGGCATAGCTCTGCAAAGTAGGTGGTTTTAATCCTGCTTTACTGATAATGGATCTGAAGTTTGGAAAAGTCAAATAACTTATGTAAGGTTACCCTGATGAACAGCAGGGCTGGGGTTACAATCTAGATCTGCCTGTTTTCAAAGACTTTTAACTATCTCCCACTTACTTTAGAAATGTACATCCTGTTATGTAGAAAATAAGCCTAAAGAGGAAATTTCTATAAACTTCTATTTTGGTTCAGATTAGATTTGGCCTAGATTAAGTCCAAAAGAATAGTCCTTTCAAATGAATTCTACATCTGGTGAGTATACATTATTTAAAGTGTATACATAGACTGATTTTTACATTCCATCCCATCTATAACTTCAAATGATTGCTGATGGATAGAAATACGCAAAGGTAATTACAATTTCTAATTTTTATTGCCACCTTTAGAGCATGAAATATAGTCATTCTCTTATATGGAAATTTAATTAAACACCCATAATCAAAAGTTTTAAAATATGTATATCCTAAGAGAAAGAATGGAATTAGCATTTGTGAAGTAATATGTTTATAGTCATATAGTAATAATAGTAATATGTTTAAAGTAATATGTTTCAGAATAAAAAATGGGAAGTGAAAAAGTGGATTTCTCATAATGATATAGCTTCTACTACCAAGGTTTTCCTTTAATGGTTAGTCGCTTTGATACCATAAGCTTCTTGAGGACAAGGTACATGTCATTATCTTTGAATCACCAATGCCGCGCTCAGTGCTGGTTTCCATACTCACTAAGTCCTGAGAGTGAGTAGAAAGATAACCTCAATATAATATATAGCTGTCCGGAGGAAAGGTCTCATCATCTATTTCCTCTACTCCATCCTTCATTAAAGTTAATATCCAGGAGGAAAAAATTAAAGACGAGCATTTACTTTACAAAGGAAAAGTTCCAAGAAAGTTGAAAAAAATATCAACTATTTTAAGACAGTACTGCACAATAGAACTTTATGATAATGGAAATGTTCCCTATCTGTGCTGTCCAATACAGTAAGTGCTAGTCACTTATGGCTTTGGGGCACTTGAAATGTGACTAGTGTACTTGAGGAAGATAATTTTAATTATGTTTAATTTAAATTTATTTCTAACAGCTTTGTGTAGCCAGTAGCTTCCTCATTGGACAGTAAAGTGTCAGCAGGAACACTGAATATTCTAATAATACATTTGCTTTCATTTTTGAGTATGGACATTATAGTATAGTCCTGTAAGGCAGAAGTGGAATTTTTCTTTTTAAATTAAGGTTTATTTATCAAGTGGACTTCCTTGATTTCATTCTGAAGTATCTTCATTTTGTTTGTAATAAGCCAGTTTTCAAATAAAAATTAATTACATCTTTGCTCAATGCCATGATGCCCCAAATGCTGCCATACTGAGGGGCATCTGCCAGACTTCTTAAACAGTAATATAATCTCCTCTCCTGAATTCTATGCCTTATCTTGGAAATAGTAGACAAAGTTTCTTTGCTACATTTTATAAGACCAGGTACACTTTGGTTCCATTTGAGACAGTTAAAAGGAAATGTAAAGGCTTTCAGTTTTGAGGAATCAAGCACTGGGCGTCACTAGAGTGAAAATGAGGGCTGAATTTTCAAGGCACAGTGATTTTCTCCATGAACTTAATATAAAAATAATAATAAAGGAACCACCACACGTATTTTATAATTGAAGCTCAATTAGATTTCATAACTGAGCTCAAGCCCCACTTCCCACCACTCTTCTCCACTCCACAAAGACACTTCCTTTTTATCAGAACATTTCTTCCTCCAGAATAGGCAAAAATAAATATCAATCTGTTTTTTTAAAAAGACAGTCTATCTTTTTCCTTGAAGATCTAACCAGGGGAAGCTCTCCTAAGTAGGGAGCATAAGCACAGGAGATTTTAAGTTCTTCTTATCCACACCACTCTGTTCCCTGCCCTTTTTTGCTCCTAGATAATTGGTAATTAACAAAGCAAAAATAGTTCCTGAAATAAACCATTGACCAGATCACTCAAGACTTCCTTGAATAAAAGAGAAATACATCATTTTTCCGTTATTTTATTTAGCCTATTAATTTATAATAATTAAGCTTTATCTGTTATCTGTGGCAAGTGACCCTTGAAAATGCTTGTTTCTCCTTTTTAAACTCCCTTCTCCATAAATGAATTGTATGCACTGCTTTATAACCAATTTATATGCTACTTTTGTAACTAGTCCTGTTATACACTCTTCTCTGAAAATCTTTTTCCTTCTGTTAGAAAAGTTCACTTCACTGCATCTATGCTCTGAAAGTTTACAACTCAAGTACTTAAAAACAATTTTACCAAATATTTTGATTACTGATTTTTAATTACACAATATAAGTATAAAGATCAGATCATGGTTCTATAGTGTTTTAAAATACACCGAGCCTTTCCATCAAATCTAATTTTGAGTGTAACTCCAGAGACAGACAGATTCAAGGAGGAGGAGAATTTGCTCAGTCCAATGTGGATAGGATCCTAATCTGTAGAAGGCACACAGACCAGAATCTGCATCCCGGCTCTACCACTTAATTGGTTGTGTGACCCTAATCATGCTCTCAACCTATCTAAACCTAAGTGAAATCTGTAACGTGAGGATGCCTCGTAGGGAACTACAGGCAAATAGATGAGCAAATACACGTAACACTCCTAGCACAGTGTCTGATACCTGGGAGCCTTGGTGCTTCGTCACCGTCACAGCTGCCTTGTAAGCCAGGGAAGCAAGTGTGGTCTGAAATCCTTCCTCTTCCACTTGCCGGGCCCTTTGCCCTGACACTGGCCTGTAAGTTAGAGGGACTCTTTTTTCTAATTTTCTCAAAGCTACTATCTAGTGTACCTATAAGGCTTTTCCAAAATTTTTCTTTTCCAAATTACACAAAGACGACATACAGGCTAGTGGAAACCCTGGTCATGGTTGACGAGGGTGGCACACACCCTGCACCTCTACCTGGTCGGGAACTGGTAAATAGATAGATCCAGACTTCCAGACCTAGATTTCTGACCATATGCCCAGTTGCCTGTCTACAGTAGTCCTTTGCCTATGTGTGTTCTTGAATGAAAGATGTCTATCAAAGTGCTTTGTGTGGAAAAGCAGTGTCACATAAATGTCAGCAAGTATTTAAATTTCCCTTTACTAATCAGAGCACCCTCTCAGTTCTTGTATGACTCAAAGGGTGTGGTATATATTCAGGAGAAACTGTAGCTGCAGAATTAAGGAGGGATTAAGCATTATTTCTAAAGCATCAATGGTTTTGCTAATGAAGTAGGTGTGTAAGCAAAGCTCTATTGAAGTTAGAAGCTAGAATGACACAGAGGACAGTCAGTCCAGCTGTGAAGACTCTGCCTTTCTAGGGTCTCCCGTGGCAGGAGCAAATTTTCTCTTCAGCAGCAGACCATCGATCTTGTTCGAGCCCTTGCTGATTTGTCTTTTCTCAGGAAAGACAAAAAAAATGAAAACAGAAAACAAACATTCATCCCCCCTCCACCCCCGCAAATAATCTTTCTAGTGCACCAAATTCAATCCACATTATAGCTTTAAGTGAAAACTTTAATTAAACTCACAAAGTATGGCTCAGCGCCTGTGGCTCAACGGGCTAAGGCGCCAGCCACGTAAACCTGAGCTGGCGGGTTCGAATCCAGCCCGGGCCCGCCAAACAACAATGACAGCTGCAAC